>OMNZ01024522.1:0-34237 GCA_900303255.1 Lesueurigobius sanzi | reverse complement strand
AGCTGAAATGCTTCTATTTCTACTTTGAAAAGGGAAAAGCAAAGACACGTTTGTGCTTTTCTCCGACAGGAATCTGCAAAAGTATGGTAGGCGGGTACTAACAGGTGTTTCACCCAATTATCTTGAAGTATTGCTGTGACGGTCCCTCCCTTTCACGAGTGGATTGGACGGGAGCCTTCCCAGATTGATATGTATGTGTAGAACTCAAATCAGAGTGCTACACATATCAATCTGGCACACGCCAGGTTATGTACCACCAGGTTTGGACCAAGAATAAAACTGGGGGTCTGAAAAAAGACATACAATTTCATTCATTCATTCAAACCTTTATTTAACCAGGATTAAAAAACTCATTGAGATTAAAAATCTCTTTTAAAAGAGTGTCCTGGCTAAGAGGCAGCAACACAGCAATACACAAAGTCACATACACATACAGTACATACACATACAGTACATTATGGCATTATCATTTTCAGCTAAAACACTGACAATCCGACTTCAGTTTCGCAACGTCCCTTAAAATACTTTTAAGATGAACACAAGACACCAGTTCTTTAATCTGCAGTTCATCCTGAAGCTGGTTCCATGCAGATGGTGCAGCAAAGCTAAGGCCCTTTTGCCCAGTTCAGTGCGGACCAGAGGCACAGACATTAAGAGCAGGTCCTGCGAGCGCAAAGAATATGTACCTGCAGACTTCTGACGCAAATAAGTGCGCAAATATGAGGGAAGAAGTCCCAACACAGCCTTGTAGATAAAAATGCTCCAATGGGTCCAATGGCGCAAAGAGAGAGAAAACCAACCAACCCGAGCATAAAGCAGGCAGTGATGAGTGAGAGACTTCAGGTTGGTGATGAATCGCTAATTGTGGATGTGACCTACAGTTGTGGCCACAAGTTTGATAAAAAACCTTCATTTCACTCATTAGTGGTTGCATGAAGCCATTTATTGTCAAAAAATAAGCTTTTTTTCCCCAACTAGAAACTAGCCAAATGTCCCTGATCAAAAGTTTACATATTGTGCATCTCGAAACAAACATCAATCTTTTCAAAGAATCCAATCTTTTCAGAGTCCAGTATTTCAGCTGAAGTGAGTTTTGAGTAGTTTCTTTTTCATTATGATTTAAAAAGAGTAAACTCAGTTCAGTTTGACAATAAATGGCTTCGCACAACCACTAACCATGAGTGGAAAAAAATACTTTTGTGTTATCATTCATATTCTATGAGAAATGGCCAAAATATTAAAAGGGTACGTAAACTGTACGTCTAAACCAGGAAAAACATTTAACTTATTGTAATTATTGCGACAGGCTTGCATTAATAGTCTAGAATTAGTATGATTCAATAGTAGTTTTAGTGTGGGAAAGTGTTTAAAATCACTTAAGATGCCTTCCATACTTTGCCTGCTATTAGTGAATGATGTTCTGGTCTGTCCAGCCACACCTCTCACTCAGCGCTGCCAGTAATTGTGTTGACTATATGATGAAATAATATTCCCGCTTTTAATAAGGGGCATTCCTGGTAACTTAAAAATAATTAGGCTATTTATATTCTTCACAGACCTATTCAAATGCATTGTAGTTTAAAGGCCATGTACCAGGTTTATTTTGTTTTTAGACCAAAAAGAAGTTTAATTGTTCTTCCAGACCTTTCTAACACATTCCAACACTCTGATTTTCAAGGTACTCTCTGTGAGTGTAAAAATATGTACAGCTCCTTTAAATTTCAGGTTCCAGTGTGTATGCTGTACCCTGTCTACCACCCTGTCAAACACAAACATACTTTGGACGCCAACGCAGAATTTAGTGGTTTTGCGAAAAGGCCCGTTAGTAAAAAGAAGCTCATTCTTAAACTTCCCTGACAGTCATTTTGTGAGCGCCTGGGAATAAATGACAGCGAGACAGTGTGAATTCTCACAGGCTCCGTGGTGTGCAGCAGCAAACACTCTCAGCAAACAGAGGGGATAACTTCCCAGCAGCGCAGATCAGCTCGTCCCCAGCCCCTCCATCTGGCCGCGCGAGGCTGCCGCTGGCCCACTCACTCCGGCACCACACAGGCTTGTTTTGTCATGCCTCTTAACTTATTTCCAAATCGACCAAACGCATCATTTTGTTCATTTGACAGATGCCCAGAATTGAGCAATTTCCTTTTACAATCGGCTTCTGCCCACACTGTAGCAGATGCAGACTGTTTAAAGACTTCGCTCTGAGATGATAAAAAGCTTTTTTCCCACTCACAATGAAAGGTATGGTGAAGAAAGCACTTGCGTCAGAGTGGTTGGCAGGAATTTACCTGAGGCTTTGACTTCATACCAACTTTCGACTCCCTGAAGTCATTCATTTAAAACGCACTTGTGCTCGCGCCAACTCTTTCCCTCTTGGATGAAAATTTACAGGGAAGCAGTGAGACGAATCAACTTCACTCTTTTTTTTAGTGGCTCTCTTCCAGATTTAATGAGTAACATGAGGTGTTTTTGTGTTTGAAAACTGATTTGGTTCGAAGGTCACAGCTAATTAAAATAAACCAATAGAATAATCGTCAATCTTGTAGCCTACTTGCCCACGTCATGCAATTTCAGTTTCATTTTACTCTCCAGAGACTATGGCGTCTTTTAGAATCAGCCAATCAGACCCTTCTGTCAAAGTTCACACCTTCTGTTTACTTTGTGAGGGTACAGGATATTCTCATTATTTGTTTTACTTAATATATGGCACAAGCAAGTGGTTCTAGGCCTAGATCAAAATCAAAACATGGTAAATACATTACCAAAGTATAAAGGAAATTATCGCTAAGTAAAATGAATAAAGTCTAAAAATGCAGATGACCCTGAGCGGACACACCTGTGTTACATGTCTCTGTTTGGAAACCACTGGCTTAGGCGATAATACTATGGAGGCTGGTGGTATGGGCTATACACTTTGAAATAATGTTCTGAACCTAAAAAGTGACAATATACTGTTATGGCCAAAATGCATTTCATAAACTTATGCATTTCATAGAATATGAATGATCACACAAAAACCTTTATGTCATTCATGGTTAGTGGTTGCTTTTGTTTACGCTTTTCAACTAGAAACTAGCCAAATGTCCCTGATCAAAAGTTTACATATTGTGCGTCTTGAAACAAACGTCAATTTATTCAGAGAGTCCAATTTTGTCAGAGAGTCCTGTATTTCAAGTGAGTTTTTCTTTGCTCCTGAACAGTTTTCCTGACAGCTGTTGAAGGTCATGTAAACGTTAGATCAGGAACATTTGAGTAGTTTCTGTTCTGTCATTATGATTTCAAACGAGTAAAGTCAGTTCTTTCTGTGAAAAAATGGCCAAAAGATTAAAAAGGTATGTACACTTTTGGCCACAACTGTAAACATTATTTCACAGAATTTGCTCCCCTGTTATATTTCCAGTATAGAGTGAGAGTGTATGAATTAGGGCTGGGCGATTATGAAAAAAAAAAAATTATTTTCCCCATATTGAACGATTTCGATTTTCGATTTGATTTTTGTCTAAATAAGCAAAAATACATAAATAAATAAATAAATATGGCCTTATTTATAGTAGCGGTAGCAGATGGCAAGGCCTGATCCTGCTACATCACTGCTAAACTGCATGCTAACTGCTAACTTTCAACTACAGAAGCAGAAATGGGCACTTCCCCTCCCACACAGTAGCTCCTTCCATACAGTAGCTACACAACAACGCAGCACACCTCTCACATGTGCGGAGATTGCACAAAAGTGAAAGTGTTTGAAGAAATGACGCAAGATAGCGTTAGCTTAAGTTTACTAACAATTGTTAGCCTAGCCGACCTTTTCCATTGGAGTAGAAATCCTAAAGAACTGTCCATGTTCCTTAGTCTCCAGTATTTGGGGCGGAAAATACTGCTCATTTTTTCACAATCAGCACGAAGCTACTTACAAGCTGGATTTACCATGTAGGTTAAGTGGAAACAACTGAGCATTTACCCCCATCTACTGGACTACACTGGTAATTGCTAGTTTTCTGCAGAAAAGCTGTGGCTTTATTTTTGACGATTAAAGCTCACCTCGCGATTATCGTAATTGACCTTTTTCAATATCTAGATTCGATTAAAATTCAATTAATTGCCCAGCCCTAGTATGAATATTACCGACATTACCAACTGAAATCCCCAATCAAGTCCTAATTAGTGCTAGTGCAGGCCTCAATTAGTTGATGAGGGGCTTCTGTTGGTCATGATCATGTGATTGCGGTCTCATTTGCTGTTTATGTTCCGAAATAAAGATTCAATTCACTGTGCACATTTTAATTAGCTGTAGAAGCATTTAGAGGGAAGAAGAGAGTTTTTGTTGTTTTCAAAGGACAATAATATATTACCTAAATTATAGCAGCCTTTGTGATTTGCTAATTGTGACCATTAAAAGCGCAATTCCAATTTGATTGTGATTGCGCAGCCCTAGTCTTTCTAAACCAGTGAGCGCCTCTGCTAAATACCCTTTCCTTAAAACTTTACAGCACATTTGCATCTACCGCTGTGACCATAACAGATGTCCCACAGCCTGTTGCGGGACTTATAAGTAGCCCATTGTTGCAGTGCCAGTGAAACAAGTGCAGGGCAGCAGCTGATAGAGCTGATGTCATGCACAGGCAAATGTCATGTTGCAGTTTTGGTGGGTGTACACTACAATCAGAAGCTTCCTGTGCACAGAGGCCTGAGAGGGCTCTACGGGGAGTTGCCGGCGCACTCTGAAAAGCGGCAGGTATTGAAAGACTGAAAATGTTACCGGAGAAAGAATAGCTCCATCCCCGCCCTTTCCACCTTTTCTCTTGCTCTGTTTGTCAAGCCTCGCTCGAAATTGTTTTTGAAATCGGGAAGCGCGATGTCAGCATGAGAAAAATGGTAATGGCGGCGACTGAGCGTGTTCATTTTTTTTTCACAGAGAATTAAGATTCATAGCATGCTGAGGCGCACGTCCCTCAAATCGCTTCTGAAATGTTTGAGAGGAGACGGCTTGGATGGGCCTGTGACATTTTATGCATTTGACTTACAGTTATTGATGCTATCCAGCCTGTAGCACCACCTACGTACGAGCACTTGACATTTTGATGCCAATTTAAGTTATCACCACCAGGAATTCAAGTAATGAGGGGAGCGGAATGATTTGAAACTATCAAATTAATGTTTTTCTGGCTTGTACATTTGCAATTTATATTTCAAATGAAGTTCACAGTGTATATTTAAACATTAGGGCTGCATGACATGAAAAAACTTGCAATATGCGATACGGGAGTGCAATATTACGATATTTTTGCGATATATTACTAAACCGTTTCATGTTCCATTCAATTTAGCCACTTACCGGTCAGGCTGCTGATGTTCAATACAAGAAGTTGAAATACAGCATTGTGTCCTCATCATTGTCTCCAGTGGGGTTTAGTCAACTTAAGTCTGCCCCATAAGTTCCACCTGAATAGTCATCCTGGCTCTAGTGGTGTTCTGGCCGACATTCCAGGATGATAACTGCAAATATGACCCAGTGCCTTACAGTTATCCATCCAACAGGGCGGATACGGACAGAATGAGACCTAACGCATAAGGCTGTGTGCTGTTTTGGACCATAACAAGATGGCGATCATAGGTAGAGTTCTTTAGTGTATGTGTTTTAAGGCTCGATAAAAGCTTGTGGCTATTGCACTGTGGCTCAAATTGACATGCGTATAGTTGAAAAGATGGGAAAAGGACAGACCTTTTGAATACCAAAAGACATGGTGTTTCCACGTTCCACACACCCTTTTACAGGTTAAACAGAAATGATATGTAAAAGACTTCAAAAAACACAAACTCTGGACCCAAAAAGGCTAAAATGGAACTAAATTAAAAACTAAATTATAACTAAAACTGAAATTTGCACATTTATAAGTTCCGTGCAAAAAATGTGTCGGCCTCAGTCAGAGATAGAGACCCGATATTTTTGGTGTTGTGGTTACCTAAATAATGGCAGCTTTTGTGATTTGATAATTGCAGCCATTCCAGTTTTAATTCCATGACCTCACCAAGAATTTCACTTCTGATTCACCACTAACCTTCAGATATTTCTCTTAATGGACAGTCCCTTTCCATCCAATAAAGCGTAGCACCGGCCCGAACTGGCCATGAAGCTTTTATAATACAGTTTATCTCTAATCGGTGACTGCACCAGGAATCGTGGCCCATAAAAGTTCAGAGTCAGTTTATTCTGCTGCGCACATAAAAAACGCTGCGTAGTGAGTAAATATAGATTTATAGGCCGAGCTCGCGGCTTGTTTGTATGTTTTATACTCTTATGAATGATGTGATGTGCCGTCTGTGGCAGCTGGTCATCAATCCGCGTTAAAGATGGTTTCATGGCTATTGATCATGACAGAGACGGAGAATGGAGAGAGAGAATGATTCATAACACACAATGCGACATGAGATCACTGCTTGTAATGTTTGTGATATTGCGTATTTGCGATGTAAGAACCGTTCGTCACCATTTGTCAGAAGTGATTGTGTAAGCTAATTGTGATGAAGCCATCGGAGTAGCTTTTTTACCCTTGACCTGCATCCGCTGAAATTGTGCGGATTACTGTATTAAATGAGAGAATACTAGGTGAGTAAAAATGTGTAAACTACTCATCTTGCTCATGAGGAAATGCTTGGTAAATGTCCCCCAATAGGTACATAGTCGCTTTACTTATACAAACTGCCTGTGGTGGAAGAAGTGCTTTCAATTCTTTTGTAATTATGACTTTTTTTTGTGGAAAGTATTCATCATAGTTTTACATTGGTGAAGTGGCAACTCTTTTAATGGAAATGGAACATTGTTGTTTCCAGTTTTGTTCCTCTGCTTTTAACGTTGGAGAGTGTGGATTTTTATGCTGCCTTCGTGTGTAATCGAAATTCTGGTAAATGCCACTTCTCGAGTAGAAAATTGCACATCATTGCCACCTCATCTTGTATTTTCCATCGGAAAACTGGGAAATAATTTTGATACCCGAGTTTCCAGAGATGAGAAAACTTTTGACCTTTCAACGAGATAGATAGCAGCTTTCTATGGCTTTTGGCTGATTTATGAAACCTAGACTATTTCTTTAGCATATGTAATTTTAATCTGATCTGATTATATCCACGTAGCGTCTTGTAATAAACAATGTATGTTTTACCGAGAAAAGCTGATGCGGTTTGTGGACTACTCATGTAGGGCTGAAACAACAAATCGTCAACTAATCGTTGAAATTGTTGTCATCTATTTTGGTATTTTTCGTGAAAAAACTATGTTGTCTCTGTAGGCATTGGTTATAGAAGTTTTTTTGCTAATATTTTATTTCTGATTATTCCAAATATAAGGTAAATCTACTATACCATACCATCTAGACCATAATCTAATCAGACCAGAAAGAGGACTCTCTCTCGCTCTCTCACTTTCACTATCCCAGACTGAGTTTTAGAGGTTCTTAGCTTCCAAATGAGGAGTGACATGTTAAACTTGTCAAAGAGCATCCTGCAGACATTACCTTCATCGATTCCTCAAACGGCGTCGCTTTAGCTTCATGTGGCAAAAAGTTTTTAAAAATTACACTTTCCCTGCACCTTTTGCCGCCAACCAATAAATCCATTAATCGTGAAAATAATCGTCAGATTAATCGTTTACCCAAATAATCATTAGTTACAGCCCTACTCTCATGTAAGTTTACTTGTTTATACAGTGTGTTCTTGTGTGTTTTTCAATTTTTAACTTTGCTATTACCACAACAGAACACAGTTGAACACAATGCAATTTCCAGTTTTACAACAGGAAAGGATCAATTTTACAGTAGCACTTGAAGGCAGCATGATGTCACCAAATAAAAATGTCCTTTGTCACTGATTAACGTCTAACAGAGCATACCATTGGTGTTAACATCTTAAAAGCGAAACTTTGATTTGTTGGTTTTCTAAAATATTATGTATAATTTAATTTTGCTTGTGTTAATGTCTGGCATTTCTCTTCCAGTTATTTCATTCAACTGCTCACAGTAAACTCAAGAAAGTAGCTGTGTTTAACCAAAAAGCTCACATTAAACGATAAATGAAGGCAACCCGAGCTCCCCGGTTGTATTCCCCAGTTGTGCGAGCGTTCGTGTGCAAGGACCACATACTGTAAACACAATGACAGAGGGATTGTTCCATCTGGATTCTGACTCATTCATTTCTCAACATGTATGGATTGTTCACCTCTTCATATGTCACTTCCTGTGCCCATGTCCAATAAGGAAGTACAAAAATAAAAACAGCAGTCAAAAATATGAACAAAATCAAACAGAAGTATAATTGTGTTAACTATGTTTCAGTAAAAATGTTGTCTAAATTTTTCCCTTTGATCCAATTTGAAAAGGTAGTAGAACAGACTACATTTCCTCATCTGCCCGCTGCGACACAGAAAGGTGCCAACAGGTCGGGGACACGCATGTGTTTGCGTTGACTAATATTGCTCAGACTTCTTCTTATCGAAAAGGGATGGCTGTGTTGGCACAAGGGAAGGCTTTGCCAGCTCATAAACACGTCACTGGCAAAGAATTTAAAGGTGTAGCTCGCGGCTCGTCGTCTGGTAATGGTGTGTACACAGGTGGCACAGTATGTATCTGTCCACAGTTGTAGCACACATTGATTTTGATATGTGAGTATAAAAAGAAAGGTATGTCTAGGAAAGATTGTGGTATCTGTGGCTCAATGTTCTGTCTCCAGATGTTTTGGATGAAGATGGTGGGAGTGTAGAGCTGCTGAGTATTAGATAAAAGGAGGATAGTTAATCACAACAGTGCCAGAGATTCATGAATTTTTCTATATGTCCACATATTTGTAAAATGGAGTCTGTGTTCTGTACAGTAAATAATACAATTTCTAAGTGAGTTTGGCAAAGTTACATTACAGTTTGAGTTTTCATCCTACTATCACTAAACAAAGTGTGCTGTTGCCCAAACCATTTTGTCACTGCATGTTACCTTCACACCTAAATGTGCTATGTGGAACAAATGAAAGAAATTTAGAAATTATTTTTTTTATGTGTGAAAGAACATAATACAAAAAAAAAACTATTCTAACCAGCTAATCTATATGGCCACCAAACCTTCAAAGTAGTATTTGTGTACCCTCCTCTTGCATTTAACTCTCTGAATATTTAGAGATTTAAAACCTCGCAGTAGTCCTCAACTGATAGGTCCGGACTCAAAACTAAGTTGTGGAATTTTTTGTGGGTTTGCGAGCATTTCCTGTGGAACATTTCTTTCAATATTTATCGGCTGAAAAGTACGATGACATTCCTGAGTCTGATAGAATGACTTCTTAAGATAATGATTTGATGATTCATTGCTTATTCAACAATCATTTTTAGGAAATATTATATTTTCCATTAACTACGTACAGTATATAATTATTTAGGAGTGCTGACACCATACTAGTTCAGGTTCATAGTTTCTTTTCTTTTTGCAATAGCATTATCTGGTATTGTAACACCAATATTATCATGAATTGAGGTGATTAATTTTATTTTGTATTTTGAAAACTTGTGTTAAACCATTTTTCTTCTTTTATGTGTTATAATTCAATGATCCACCCACTACAATCAATTACCCAAACAAACATGTTAGCTTGGGTAAGGTGAACTTTATACGGGGAAATTTGACCCATCTTTTGATGCCACTGGGGGTAAGAAGAAGTGGGCAGCTGCAGTGCCATGCCTGGAGACCCATCTCCAGATGTGGAGTCGACAGGATCAACCTATTTTGCATGTTTTGGGTTAAGAACGAATGATAAGAAAGACAAAAATGAGTGGTTTATTGAGAAAAGGCAGTCATGCTTTAAGTTAAGCCGGCTCATTAACTGCTAGCTATCGTAAAATAAATAGTGTTTCTTTGTTTCAGCAATTTGGTGACCTCTGAAAACATAATCTAGCTTCAACAGCCCTTATCCCTTCACAGTTCACAGCCTTCACACCTTGTTAACCTTTCAGGTGAAGAGCGCAGGTGTGGACGGCCCGTGTTGTTGGGGTTGTACAAACAGCCCCCCCCCCCCCTGCTCCCCCCTCGTCACGCACAAAGGCTGCATTTACCAGTACGTTCTGCTGACCTTCAGAGGGCAATGTTGTTGTAGCTGCTCTCCGCCTGCTCCCTGATCACAGCTCTGCAGCGGCGCCCCGTTACCGCTGTTTATTCGGGACAGTGTGCTCCTATAGGAATGTCAGGAGGGAGATCACATCCACCTGTTCCTCCACCTGTGCTGACTTACGCAGCATTTGAACCATTAAGAGCTGAAGTACCCTTTTTACACCTCATAAGTTGCGCACATGTGACATCATGACATTCTATTTATTTCATCCATTCAATAGAATAAAATACAAGCATTCATTTCATATCTCAAAAAAACAGGACTCTCCTCAGACCTGTACATTTGCTGGAGGCAGCACATCACCTGCTCGTTGCCTTAGAGATATTTGAAGTGGGGTATAAACATAATGCTGTATGTTTATACTCCACTTCAAAAATAACATTGTTGGTATCCAGCTGTTCATTAGGAGGATGTTTGATATTGCTTAGCATGATTGTTTATGTTTTACAACTGTCTGACAGGGCAACATACTACATACCTGGAATATTCCGCTGTGTGGCTTTAATATGGAGCACCATAGTCCCGCCCTTATCCGAGCTCCTTCTGGTTCCAGGAAGTAAAAATCCCATTCAAAATCTCCATATATATACAGTATAGACTTTTGGAAAAATTCCAAATACTTGAAAACACAGCAAAATTCTTTTATAACTTTTTGGTTTACGTTTTGGATGCAACTTTAATTTATTATTGTGTGTTTTATGCCCATAAGCCTCCACGTAGCTGATTGCTGCGATCATTCTTTTAAACATTTGATATTCATTTTTTCGAAAAGTCTATGCAATTTTTGAATGGGATTTTTATTTCCGGCAGCAGCCGAACGGATTGGCGATGGGTGGGACTGTGGTGTTCCATTAAGGTTGAGAACAGGTCATGTAAATGGTTTAATAGCTCTGTAATTATTCGGTGTATCAATAAGGACTGACACAAAGTTGAATGTCTTCTTAGTCAGGAAAATTGAACGAAGGAGGGATTGTTGTCATTTAAAAGGACTTCAAATCTTTTAAGATTTATGTATCAACTTTTTGGTTCTAATCTTTAACTAAAAACATTCAGATTCAATTCATTTGTGAGATTTTGGAGATAAAAAAACCAAAAACAATAAATCAGCCATAAAGTTGTAGACACCAGCCCTCCATCTCAAATCATGCGATTCAATTCTTGAACCTTGAACGCAACTTATTAAAAGGTCCCCATTAAATCTGTCTATTTATCTGCAAAGCCACAGTCACATGCCTATATGTACATAGTGCTGTTTCATGGTTACTGTATGACTAGAACTGTGCGCCCTGTAGTAAACCTTGACTCTAGAGTTTGCCCCATTGTGAGTTTTTAGCATTACAAACTGCTCCGATTGTCCACTCGTGTTTACAGTATTGACACACTTCCCATTGTTTCATGTCATATGCTGCTGCTATCTATATTGTGGCCCGTCTGTGAATGGAGACTTTTCTGTATCAACCGCACAATGCCACTGCATTTCATTGAGATTACTTATTGACAGTTGTTCAAATATTGGATGAGCGTAGGGCTGAAAAAGATGGCATGGCTTGATAAAAGAGTATGAAATGTTTGCGTGAAATTAGCTGGTATAAAGCTTTTGGATGTCTAGTACAATGTGTGTGTCTTGTAGTGAAAACTTCTCTTACACCATTTTTAATTAAGTCGTGTGGGTTCAGTTTGATGATCTAAGTTGAAAATCTCATGTGAAGGGCAGGTGTAACGCAGAAAGAGTACACCTTATCATTATTTGTGAGGAATTATGTTCACATACTGTACATACCATAATAAATGTAGGGTATGTAAAAGAAAATGTAACATGTCATTTGAAGTAAACATGTATACAGTATGCATGAAATATAGATTTTATTATTCATTTGTTATGTTGATTTATGTATAATTACACAAAAAAAGTTCTTAAGCCCCATTGCCGCCTCAGAAAACCATCCTGTGCACTGGGTTGCCAGATTCTGTGGACAAAAAAGTCATCCATAAACAAAAAAAATGTGACAAATTATGGCAACCCATCTTCCCTTCATTTGTGCACTCCCTTTATATGAAGGGCTACCATCAGGGGGGACAACCATTTCAGTTTCCCTGAGGCCCAGGACAAGGGTTGCCCATAATGGAGCCCATTTTCTATTCAAAATAATTCAAAATAATAGAAAATGGTAGAGGGGGGCTCATGTGATCCCGCCTTGTCCTGGGCCCCAGCAATTCTGTTGACGGCCCTGCCTATGTGCCCGTATGTTAGAAAAATAACGCCACTTTCATTTGTGACGATTAACTTTGATCCAGTAATTGTTTCATGTGTTCAGCCCAGTCTTGCATGGAATTCTGAGCTGGATTGTATTGATAAGTATCAGCACTTTAGATTGGGTTTGATATCGTTTTTATTTGTCTTGCAGGTGTAGTTCTGATGGAGATCTCAGAAGCTCATCGGAAAATCCACACCGAACTGGAGGAAAATGTAAGTGCCCACTCACTCGCATTATTTAACTTAAACTCTCGGAGCTCCTGTGTCAAAAGGTCGAAACAAACACATGGATGCCGCCTTGTTTGTTGCAATTATGGCTCGCCTCACCTCACCTCAGATTGGCAGTTTCACCCTCGCTAACCTAGTGATGCCATTCCTTTCATTTTTAAACATCAGAACATCAGTGCATGGTAACAAGTTTTTGTCAAGAATGAAATGCTACAGAGTCATTCTTGACCCTACTGCCTTGGGGTGAAATTTTTCAAATATGTGCACGGAGAAAACTGAACATTCTCACTTTAACTAAAATTGACAGTGCATCCAAGGAATTAATGATGTAACATTCAGGAATTAAATCCAAAAACAAACTTATTTTTCAGGCCCTGTACTAATAAAAAACAATTGAGCTTGGACATGGACAATCAAGTTAGTTGTGTCCAAACTAATTCCTAACTTTCCTTTGATAACATTCCACTTTTCCACAGGACTGTAGTGTTTACAATAGTAATCTCCACCAGGCTAATTGTTTTCTTCCTGGTTTATGATCGCTTATAACAGTGGTTCCCAACCTTTCCTCCTCGAAGCCCCTCCTGGTCAGGATGGAAACAGGCAGGGCCCCCCAGTCCAAAACCGCGGGCCTCCTGAATGCATTAAAACGTAAAAATTGTGTCCATATAAGATTTATTTCAAACCAATAAACAGAATTCGGAGTGTTTTCTGCACATGAAGTCCTTTCGGTCATTTTTTCTATTTAATTTACTCTTATATATACAGTATATATATCTCTTATGGCCTAACCCTCTGACCAGACAAAGCTCAGGCCATTCACTCCGTTTACTGCTGCAGACCCATTCCTTTGCTCTAAAGCCTAGTTTAGGGTGACCAGATTTTTCACATTAAAAACTGGGACACTACTTCAGTCGCTATAGAAACTTTATTTTTGACGGACATGTGGCCAAAACTCATACAGTATAAAGTAAATATGCTGCTTTTTTTTTTGCATTTTTCTCAAATTTTTTCATAATTTTTTCATAATTTTTCTCCTGTTTTTTGCCCCCATGTTTTTTCCACAATTTTTCTCACATTCTTTTGTAATTTTTGTCACGTTTTTCGTCATTATTTTAAATTTTTTTGTAATTTTTTCATCATTTTTTGTAATTTTTTTCATCATTTTTCTTGGATTTTTTCTCTCACATTTTTTCATCATTTTTCTCGTCTTTTCTTATATATATTTTTTGTCATTTGTCTTACGTTCTTTCTGCATTTTTCCTCACATTGGCCAAAAGTCATACAGTATCAAGTGAATATGCTGCTTTGGACATGGCACTGGCGAAAAACGGGGACAACTGGAACAGAGCTGGTGTAAAACCGGGACAAATTAATGGTTTCAGATAAATTCACAGGGACAAGGGACAGAGGGCTCAAAACTGGGACTGTCCCGGGTAAACTGGGACGTCTGGTCACCCTAGCCTAGTTATGCTTTTTTTTTAAAACATTCCTAAAGGTATGTGGTAAAGTCCATGAAAAAAAACAGTATCAGGCTACTTTAATAACAGATGAATACATTGAAGGTTATCAATACTTCCTAAACCCAGTGTAAGCCTTTTATTTCCTTGTGACTATCTGCAGCTTATCTTATTCATGGCCCCGAGCAGAGGTTGTAAATCTGTAACTTTAACAGCCCAATAAGCCGTCATGATGAGGAGGTGGATTCTGCTCATCTCCGAAGCATGTTATCGTGCATTCCTGCGGGTCACTTGGCTGTTATCGCCGCACTGTCACCGAGCCATGTGACGCATCGGTACATTTTGTAAAGTGCAGCTTAACGTGTGTTGTAACAATATGTGCATATGTTTTGCAGTTCAAGAGGTTTCACAGAGATATAATCGTTGAACTGGAGAAGAAGACGGAGCAGGACGTCAAATACATGAATGTAAGCATCGCCAAAATGGAAGGTTTACAGTTAAGGTTATTGACCGTGCCCCCATCCTCACGTCAGGTAAATTGGCTTGTTGCACGATGTGGCTATGCTAGTTCTGCTAACCTAAACTTGTTAGGGCCATATTAGCATTAAGGTTATTTTAGACCCATATGAATAATCATGCTTTCTAAAGGTGGACAGTGAGTTCCTGCTAGATTTGATGTAGGATGTAAATACTTCAGTGGGGGAGACGTCTGTGTTTAGATAGATTCCATTTCTGCCGTGACCATACCCCTGCATTGCCCTTCCCCTCAACCATACCCCTTTTCCTAACCCTGTCCCTAACCTTAACTCTAGAAATTAAAATATAAACTTAAAGGGATTATACCTGATTTTTTTAATGATTTTTGAAATCACAAATAATGGAAGAAGGAGCGAGTAAAATGAATTGATAGTTGTGGTCTAAGCTCATTCCTAACCTTTCTAGCAAATTTCTAAAATTGTGTTTCTTCCTAGAGACTAGTTTGTAAGCACATTTCATAACTGGCGCTTTTTAGGGTCATAGTCACAGAAATGCAAGAAAACTAGCCTGCAAACTTAGAAAATTGACAATAAATGCTTTATATTTAGATTTCCAGACATGTCTGCGTTTGCAATATACTAAAAAAAGTTAAAAATAATTTCATTCCACTACTAGGAAAACATCAGGTATAGTCCCTTTAATAGAGCTTGCAAATAAAAGCCTAGGAGTGTCATTCAATGAGAATGCGGGATTTATGGCAGAACTGGGTTGGAGAAAAAAATTAGTCTTGTCTTGAAGCTAAAGGCTAACACGCTATAAAAAAAAAATAATAATAAGTAACAAAATTGAATTATTTAAAAAAAATTAAATAAAAAACTATAGACAAGACAATTGTTTTTATGTAGATTATGTCACATTTGCGGCACCAATATATACATTTAATTCAGAAAATTAGTGTTTATTGTTAGCCTTAGTGTTAGCCTTACTGTTACCTTATTGTTAGCTCTCTCAGTTCTGCTTAAGTATTTACATCCTACATCAGTTGTTTACACGCAGTAAGTGATCATCTACCAGGATTATTGGAAAGGGTCTAAGCTAATCTTAATGGAAATCGGTACAGACGGGAAGTACTGGCCATAATAAGTTTGGGTTAGCGGCATTAGCATAGCCACATCATGCAACAAGCCAATTTGTGACACTTCTGAAGAAGGAAGCAGTACGGCTTTCGAAACATGTTAAGGTAATTGAAAAACACATCGCTTACCTTATTGTCTGATATAGAAGAAACTTAAAACAGTAAAGCCAATTTGGCCCATCCTTTAATGCCACTGGGGAAACCTATCCGGTCTGGGGGACCTATTTCCAGATATTGAAAAAATGGATGTGAGACACTATTTTGAGGACTTTTGACCATTCAGTAGAGCTGTGATGGCTACCTTTTCCTTTTTTGCATCATTTGAGACCCAAGATGGAAAGCTATTTTGCTGCACGATTAAAGGAAACAAATGTAATAGAGTTTGAGATTGTGTCAACAAAACCAAGTTTTTTGGGATTTCTGGCACATTCCATAATCACAAATCAGTGGTGTTAGATGTAATTACCAGTAGTGACCCTGCAGCTAATGGAGGTGTTGACTCTTCTCTCTGCTTTTTGATATTGTTTCTAGCTCATGTTTCATCTTGTAATATGCTGGTTTTAAATGGTAACGATCAACTGTATAGCCCTTTATTGAAATTATGTACATTATTATTCTGATTATTGCAGAATAGGCATCAAAAGTATTCTTAAGCTGGGGGTATCGAGGGCTGTCAAGATTAAAATAAAACGGTACGTTAATCATAAGAATCTTAGGACCCACGTTCAACCACTGCGCGTCTCATGAGCCATAGTGCATATTGGTCCAAAAGAAGCGCACTCACGGTCAGTGACGGTAAATAATGTAATGTGCAGAGAGCAAATCATATCCATCTTCACGTGAGAATTGCATTATGTCGCCAAACGAAAAACAACGAAGTGCAGCGCTGTGTTTGTTATGTCACGATATAAACGAAAGTGAAACTGTGTGAGCGCAGGGAAATCTGCTGATATTTAAGTTTGTTTGTGTTGGTCACTTTTGTAAGTAGATCCATGAGAACAGATTGTTATATCTTGTATCTTGTTTTATTATTTCAAATAGTTTGCCTTTAGTCTTAGATATGGCTAATAATACTGTAATATTCTTTAGCCTGTTTATATTTGGGTAACACTTTACAATACGGCCCGGTAACTCCATGGTACCTACTGTAGTAAATCCTACATACTTACAGTGGTATATCTTAGATACCTTCTGTGGTAACTAACAAATATTTACTGGGAAGTCATAGGTAGTTACAGTGATACTCTTTGCTACTTTCAGTAGTAACTTCTGGACAATTACCCAGACTCATATTGGTAGTTCTTGCACTCTCACTGGTAACTCTTTGGTACTTACAATAGTAAGTACTAGGTACTGAAGGTGGTAGTTACTAGATGCTGAAAGTGGTAGTTACTAGGTACTTATATTGGTAATTACTAAGTACTTATAGTTATAATGACTACTGATGATAGCATAACTCTATATCAGCTACAAAATGAAGTTTTTGAACTTGCTGTAGCCTACCTTTATGTAGATTTAGTATTTATATTAACAGTAGTATACAAGTGATAACCATTTTCAGTATCTTGTACTTACCTTTGTACCAAAGAATTACCAGTGAGAGTGCAAGAACTACTGATATGTATCCAGGTAATTATTCAGAAGTTACTACAGAAAGTACCAAAGAGGTAACACTGTAATTACCTATGACTTACCAGTACATAGTTAACACTGTGAGTACATTTACCACAGTTAATATGTAGGACCACTGTAGGTACCTAGAAGTACCATAGTAGGATATACCACAGTATGAAGGATGTACTTGGGTACCAAGGAGTTTCCGGGTCGTATTGTAAAGTGTTACCCCATAGGCTTTAAAATAAATATACAAATACTCATGCACTGTATGTCTTCTTTCATTTTCTAGAGGTTTTGAGAAATGATTTTCCTTAATTTTGATAACCCAGAATAATGGTGAAATCAAAATATATTTTCCCACAATAATCATGACAAAAACTTAGATTTGTTGACAACCAGGTCGCGCTTAAGTCCTGATATCGTTTTTTTCATAACATATCCAATCCCTAGCTACGAATGAACAAATACTGCCTTAGAATATCTTGAATTGGTATTAATAAAAACTTGATGTGCTCTCTAGGCCACCTTCAAGCGCTACCAGTCTGAGCACAAGCTGAAAGTGGACGGCCTGGAGCGCTCACAGACAGACCTGAAGAAACTGAGGAGAAAGAGCCAGGGCAAGCACTCACACAAGTACGACATTAAGGAGAACGAGGTGAGTCTGGAGTTATACAGCTTTCTCTGATGTGGTTTTATGCTACTTTATTATGCTTTCAGCACCTATTCAAACCCCTAATCTCTGTTTATTGCTATGATATTATGGTAAAGTCTGATACTAAAAATGTCCTTCTTAATGAGTCCTTTTGTTTCATATCTCTTAATTATACGATGTCGATATCAGACTGTTGCATAACAAAATCTGAATATTTAAAGAGGTCTGGAAAGTGTCTGAACCCAGTGTACGTGATTTCTGTTTGGATAGTTCACACGACTCACACACAGCGTTGTTTGCACAAGTGCGGAGGCTACCGTTCCACATTTTGACTTTCTGTTGTGCGGCATAAAAGGGGCAAAATCCCACATGACAGACAGGTTTAAACTCCAAGCCCCGAAACACGAGCGGAGGCAGACTCTCGCCTTAGCAGAGCTGATGAAATGTCAGGCCTCTTTCCACTCCAAACTCAATGATAAAATGCCTTTGCACTGTTTATAGATAGTGCAAAAGGAAATGTGGCCTCAGAAGACCAACTCATTTGCATCCGGATATCATGCTGCTAGCAATGAAACAAAACTGCTCTCAAGCCAAGCACACAGCGGAACTTTGAAGTTT
This sequence comes from Lesueurigobius sanzi, assembly GCA_900303255.1. Lineage (NCBI taxonomy): Eukaryota > Metazoa > Chordata > Actinopteri > Gobiiformes > Gobiidae > Lesueurigobius > Lesueurigobius sanzi. The sequence goes on along the minus strand of OMNZ01024522.1, from coordinate 15,662 downwards.
AAGCCATGTTTACAGTGCGTGGGTAAGATTTCACCGCCGTGTATGACGCACTATGGAAAACTTGGATAAAAAGGTTCGGTTTAGTCTCGTGGGCTGCAGGAAGTGATTGAGAGTTAAGATTAGGAAAAACACAAATTGCACATGTAGAGGCATCTCTGTGGGCACCTCCCAGACACGCATAGACAGAGACGTATGAGGAGTTTTCCATTGGATTTCCATTGTTTCTCTTCACACATTCAGAGGCTTCATTAGCAACTCATGATCTCATAGCAGCAGGCTGGACTTTGATTGTTCTAGTGAGGAGGAGTTTAGCTTGTTATTGGTTCCACCGGTCTTTATTCTCAAATGCTACTCTCAACAGCTGTGGAAGTACTTAATTGTCTTACTTAAGTAAATATACAAATAGATAACAAATAGATTAAAAAATGTTTCAAGTCTACTCAAGTGAAAGTATGAAAGTATCCACTTTCAAATGTACTGTAACTCCTGTAAAACTAAAGTTCTGACACATCTTTATAAAATAAATAAAGATGTGTCAGATCAATTTTTAAACTATTAGATGTGTGTGTTTTTATTTATTTATGAAGAATTGCCTGAAAGTCAGACTGATATCCCTCTCGGTATACAGAGGAATATCAGTCTGGAGATTGCACTCGGGGTGGCCCCTTCACATAATACTTAATACTTTTACTTCAGTTTAAAATGTAGTGGAGTACAAAGTACAGATAACTGTTCTAGCTGCTCTTAGTGTTCATCATAACATTTACTCAAGTTAAGTAAAAGTACCTACAAATTTGTTCTTTTAAGTTTTACTTTGTTGACTGAATCTCAGCTCGTTCAAACAATAAGCTATTGAACAAGTAGTTTCTTAGAGTAATATATGGGCTTTTCTGTGCTATTCTGCCAAAGACACATTTAAAGGGACTAAAAATTAGGAAGGTAAAGTTCTACAAAAACTTCTTGGATTGCAACTTTTGTATTAATTCTGTGCCATCGGTGTCTGGCATTAATGTGTGTCACTTCAATCTTCCAAGTATTGTCCAGGAAAGTGAGATATTGTTTGGGCCAAATTGCACTAACCTTCATGCCAGTTTTGTATACAGACAAGAAAGGAATTTTGCATTTATTTATTTTTTGCTTTTGTACACAATATTATTCCTTGAACCTATATTTTCTGACTGATAGATTTGCTAGCTAAAGGCCTGAGACATGAACAGTGTGGTTGTGTTCAGCTGTCCACTACAAATATAGCTGTCTCATTCGTCAGACTAATTTGAGTTGTAAATCATTGTGGTGAGATGAAAAGGCAAATTAGCCTCCTCAGTAACAGCCAACACACATTTCTGCTTTTGTAACACATGAAACCATTTGTGAGCCTAAGCAAATTCGTCTGTTTTGAAGTGAATGCCGTTTCAATAGTAAACACTCTGAAAAATCCATCTTTCTCTCCTCGCCGTGTGTGTCCCCTGCTCCGCGAGTATTCTCTGGTTATCTTTGCACCTGAATGGCACCTTTTCAAGACACAGTAGGTCGCCTTTATCTGGCGGAGCGCAAAGCCTCGCTGCGAAGATGAGCTGAAGCCGATCGGCTGTTTAGAAGTGTGAATGGCTTTGACTGTCTGATAAAATGAGATTCAAAAACAAGATAAACTGAAATGTAACATGGGCAGCCTCAGACGATATTCTTTCCACTATTGTTTAAAGTTTACAGCGTAAATCGATGCAACATTTTTGAGAAAACATCAAATAGTCATTTCATATTGAGTGGAAAATCACAAAATAAAAATGCAGACTTGCCACTCATTTTGCTTCACAGTTTGTTGTTGTCATGATGGAACGCTACCTGCCATGCTGTCCCTCTGCGGTGACATCACACACATAACCTCTATTGCAGTTTTTTAGCCATGTATCACAATTACATTTTGTGATTCCTATGTTGTAATTAAATGTCAATGGAAGCAATCTTTGTGTAACACTGACGCTTGATCTGAACAGTTGCCAGATTTTATTCAGAATAACATGGACAATAACATGGAGACATTTTTTTCCTGATTTGATTGCAATGAGATTGATTGAAAATGAGAAGAAAAAGGGAAACTAAAAGAAGACAGTCGTGAATGTTTTTCTGGAAGAGCCCTCAGAGGATGACTGCTTTATCATCACCATGACAACCTGGGGAAAGTAGGAGATGGGGGAGTGGGTGTACAATAAGACGCTCGGTCAAGAAGTCATTGACAGAGTTAGACACCGCTTGTATCATTGGTGAATGCATCTGCACATTACATTGAAAGTCTTTTGCTGTAAATGGCAGTCATGGTCATTGAAAGCAGTGTTATGTGGTTACAGCCAGCGTTTAGCTTTCAGCATGAAACCAGTTTTTACTCAGATGGGATCTGCCAACAGTAGACACTTGTGTCACTTACGAGTCGTGTCTCCTCTAATTAATACTCTGCGGATTGAGTTTACGCCTAAAATCTAATTTGCAACTAATTTTTGACTGCACTTGGGAAAGTGCCATTGAACAATAAAAGGGAAAATGCTAAATATAAAAAAGCACAAAAATAATTCCATGTTTTTTCATTAGTCTCACATTATGACTCTGACATTTAGCTTTAACCCTTTGTGCAGTACATGGAGACCATCTCATCGCGGCAGACGGACATGCAGAAGTTTATTGCCGATGGCTGTAAAGAGGCTCTGTTGGAGGAGAAGAGGCGCTTTTGCTTCCTGGCTGACAAACACTGTGTGTTCTCCTATCAGATGAGCAACTTTCACGACAAGGTAACAATGGACACACTGCAGCCCTAGCACTGGCCATTCCAAACACAACCTTCAACATTTCATACTGAGTGGCAAATGAAAAGAATAATTGTAAACTTGGCACTCATGTTGCTCTGTTGTTATGCTGTTGCTATGCTATAGTTTAATTATACGGATGGGTAGACATTTAATGATGCTGGGATGGGGGGTTAGTCCTATTCAGTTCTGTTTGGATGTTTCTTTCAAAGTGAATTCCAGTGAATCTCCCATCCTGTATCATGTTTTAGGCCAAAGAGATGCTGTTAGATAAATTCCTCAGCTGGCAGGACAAATGCTCGGACATCACCCAGGTTCCTGAGACCGTCTCAAACATGATTGACCGCATGGCCATCACTCCACAGGCAACTCCAGTGCTGCAGCGCAACAGCATAGTAAGTAATAGGCATGTAGTTAACTCTTTCTCACGTATTTGTTCATCACGGTTGCATGCAGTTGACCGTGATGGGATTTGTGGCTGGGAGTGGAATCTTTGGGATGAGTTGGGTTATTGCATTTTCATATTACGTCATTTGAATCCACAGATATAAAACAACAGGCTACAAGCGCTATACCAAATAGAATATTTTATTTTTTACTGCATAAAGCTTTGGGCTGTTTCGCTCAGAATATAACTGCATAAAAAAGATGTAAAAGTGGATCCGGCTTGACTCATGAATGAGATCTGTTTGAACCATTTTGGTCATGGATATCACACCACTAACAGTTACTAAAGTTACTTGAAGGAAACCCTCACTATTTTCATTCCTATTTTCAGTCCACCGACATTTTCTCTGTGACTATTTATTGCTGCGTGGGAGGGCCATAATAGACTCTCACTGCAAGTCATTACACCAGTGTAATAATAACTACCTAGCGAAGCCTTTAAACCCGTTCCTTCCATTTGTACTTGATAGGAATAATCGTTTCTAGATCCTTCCTCTTCCTTGTGGCGTTTTATATCCTAATATTGGCTCTGTGTTATTTCAGAACAACGTTGACGTTCCTCCCCCCGCGCCACAGCTAAAGGCTCAGATCAGCCCGCTAGCGAACATGTTCAACCAGGAGCCCATGTTTTCACTGCCCTCCTCTCCCGACCACAACTCAGGTAAACACATCGTTATTAGTTATTCATTCATCAGAAGAAAACTTTGCTTTGACTGTGCAAGGTGGGTTTAGGAAGAGATTCATACCTCTTCATTTATTCCTATATTGTTTCCATTGGAAGTCTGATTCTACAAATGCTCAAACTATATATAAAAATATTCTAACATGATCTAACATGAACATATCTATGTCACCAAATATAAGGTAAATATTTAAAAATCAAATATAAGAGCATAAAAAACATTTTGTTTTGTTTCTCAAGCCAATTATCCAATCATAAAGCAGCATGAGCAATGCCAGATCCAACAACTAAACCCATTATATAGAAAAAAAACATGTCTTGCATATAATAAAAAGGAGTATTTTTGCCTCGGACTTGTCAGTATTTTGCCCTTGAAAAGTATCTACCTACCGCCACTGCATACAGTATAGGGTTTGTCAGTACTGTACATACTTTGAAAACCTGCACACAAGCAGCACAATTATGACTTTGAAATAATTTTTGATTTTATTTTTGCCATTATTGTTGGGTAGAAAAAGGAGAAGATTTGATTTCTAAAAGTGTAATTTTTTATATTCAAAGAAAAGGAATGTGCATGCTTTTTCAGCTGTTGTAAAATAGAAATAGTTGACCGCTGTAATGTCCCGCAGACCAGAGCAGTCTCGGAGAATGCAGCCTGTCCCGGTCCACGTCCCAGTCGTCCGGCATCAACATGTCCCAGAAGCCGCGCGTGAGGACCATCTTTCCCCACACGGCGGGCAACAACGAAACGCTGCTGAGCTTCGACGACGGCGACATCATCACCCTCCTCATCGCCGAAGAGAAGGACGGCTGGCGGTACGGCGAGCTGGAGAAGACGGGACAGTACGTATTTCTATATTATATATAGCTATTGACTTTCCAATAGTATTCACTAAATATGACTGAAACTTGAAAGATAGACATAATTTCATCTGGGGACCTACTTTTGGCTCTCCAGCACATTCCAAGTAGGTTTCTACATTTCTACATAAGCTTAAAGGAATAGGCCACTATTTTTCATCCTGAGCTGTGTTCTTACATGAGCTTAGATGAGTTGATGTGTACCTGTCTGGACTTTGAGCGTGCCCTCTGTAACGTAACAACGCCAAAGATGTTGTTATCATTTAGCCTCCGTTAGCTATTCCATTGGGGTTCTCAGAGGTTGAAGTTAGACGCCACCAAGCTCCTCCATGTTTTCCCTATTTACATACAGTTATGTGAGTAGTTACACAAAATTAAACGTGTCAATTTTCTAAGCGGGTAAAAACGGGTACTATATTTTAAGGAGGAATAACACCACTTCTACCTCCGCGCAGTATTAGGACTCCCCCACTCACTTCTGTGTTATTCCGCCTTAAAATATAGTACCTGTTTTTATCCGCTTGGATTATTTAATATGGAAACAATGGAGGAGCTTGGTGGCTTCTAACTTCAACCTCTGAGAATCCCAATGGAATAGCTAACGGAGGCTAAATGCTAACAACATCTTTGGCGTTGTTACGTTACAGAGGGCACGCTCAAAGTCCAGACAGGTACACATCAACTCATCTAAGCTCATGTAAGAACACATCTCAGGATGAAAAATAGTGGCCTATTCCTTTAAACCAAATTGAGTCAAATTTGATTACAGTCTTATGAAAACAACTTGACTTTAGCTAATTTTGCTTCTAGGTAACTAGAGTACCAAGTATCAGGTGAAATTCTCTTTATGTTGACATTATGTCTTGGCTACTAACTACGTAGCTCTCTGCAATTTGTATTGAGTAAAGGTAGCTCACAGGAGAAGTAGGTCAAAAGGAGACTCTCTTGAAACTACAATATTTCTTCCATTAAGTTTTTATAAAGACTGTAGAGATGGATCATGCACCAAACGTTCTTTGTTACTGCCTGTAACAACCTGAATTTGCTGAAACACATCTCTGTTTTATTTTAATATCAAATTGCCTGACAGTAAATTCAGCCGAATCCAAACTTGACTTTTGGCGCACCCAAAAAAGGAAATGTACTTTCATTCCAACAAGTATGCAGCAGCGGTGACTGACACACACAGCATATTTGACATTTCTCAGCTGGTAATACGAGTTTGTGCTTTACGTTTGTTAATATTTCGTTCGGTTAATTCATCATGCCTCGAAACATGTCAGGTATTTTAGACATGACATAAAGCCGTAAAGCCTATGCTCCAACAATATGCAAACCTCCAACATGGTCGCAATAGTTAGTCCTTATCCTTTCCCGAACTGTAAACAAATGCTTTAACTTTCCTCCTCGTCACATGGCGATAGTTGTTTCCAGGAACACATATGCTCAAAAACGAAAAAAGAGTTGTTTCTCAAACTGTGATACATGTGCCACTTCTTCTGGTGGTGTGCTTTAGGATAATCTTAGAACTAGTTAAACTAGATACAAACATTTTCATTTATGCCTTAGTATTGCTTCAATGCTTGCTCTTTTCCAAGCTACTCCCAGTTTAGTCATTATTCGGTCTACTCCTGCTGATACAGACAAATATACAGTTGTGCTCATAAGTTTACACACCCTTTTAATCATAGAATATGAATGATAAACCAAAAATCTTTTTTTCCACTCATGGTTAGTGGTTGTGCAAAGCCATTTATTGCCAAAGAACTGAGTTTACTCTTTTGAAATCATAATGAAACAGAAACTACTCAAATGTCCCTGATCTAACGTTTAAATGACTTTCAACGACTGCTAGGAAAATGGTTCAGGAGCAAAGAAAAACTCACTTCAGCTGAAATACAGGACTCTCTGACAAAATTAGACTCTCTGAAAAAAGTTTCTAGTCGAAAAGTGTAAGCAGTAAATGGCTTCACGCAACTAACCACGAGTGAAATTAAGTTTTTTGTGTTATCATTCATATTCTGTGAAAAGCATAAGTTTACATCCCCTAACATTCTGTCAGGGTATGTAAACTTTTGAACACAACTGTATTATGACGTGGTACTTAATGTGAAAAATTTGAAAACCACTGACAAAATATATTAAAGCATTTCTGTTTTCAGTGAGTAGATTCTCATATTTAGTCACTGAGAGATAACCAAAGACACATACGCTCCAGTTGTTAGTTTCAGACAGTTATAGTTTGTAAAAAAGAAAAATAACATTAGAAATAACCTTTTTCTCTCCCAGCTAAACAATAATTGCACCTGTCAGTCCTGCGCTTCCTGTTTGAGCAGAAAAATTGCTCTAAACGTGATTTTGCACAACAAAAGATTATAATTGCGGTGACACAATTCACCAAGCACTAAATGGGCTCCGTGTTTCATCCTTTCATTACGAGCAATTCAGACCCACGCCTCATCTATTTGGACACACAAAGGAGGCTCATTTAAAGCGGAAACTTTTAACAGGTGCGAGTGATTGTATAAAACCGATTTCTTTGACAGTTCGCGGCGAAGGAAACAGGCCGACTACACGCCGCTGTAAGTCCACGCACGCTCTGTTTCCAAGACAACAAATCTGCTTTGGTCCGATAAGCCATTTCTCCAGACGTGACTTTGGCCAAACACCACAGTCTTAAGAGATCTATTGGACGTCTCACACATGTTATTTACAAAAGTTGAGCAGAACGAGCGAGAGGGCTTTGTGTCCTAATACTACTACTTAAGGCGACTGTGTTGAAGACGTGACTGTGTACACAAATGTGGCTTTCTTTTGTTGTCACAGGCGGGGCTGGTTTCCCTCGTCCTACTGCAGACCTTACACTGAGTCATTCATATCTAATAGGTGGGTAAACATCGCAACGCAGCTTAGATACGAATCGGTTGTTCATTGGAAGCTCACAGTGAATCTTTTGTGCCTATTTATGTGTGACAGTACTCAGAGCACACCTGCGCATAGAGGGAGTGTGGTGAGTTTGTCTGAACAGAATGAGCCCGTGCTGCTGCCTCCCCCAGACTACAGCGACGAGTTCTCCACTCCGATGATCACCTCAGCGCAGTCGGCACAGAACCTGGTCAGTAACTCGAGCTAATTGCACGTAACCGGGCCTGTAAGGTGCATGCTGTAACAAAAACACCACACTGGGGTTCGTCTGTATGTACTGTACTGTGTGTCTCATGCATGGAATGGAAATGGGGATATTCACTTACAGTACAATTTGGTGTACCTAGTTGTGATTTTTCTTTTCTGACAAGTATTGAGATTGTTTTTAGATTTGTAATCAGGATTCAGAGAGATAACTAAATTATGAACTGCTAAAGTAATTTCCGATTATGATTTTATAGGTCTAACTATACAGTTGTGGCCCTCTACCCTTAGAAGTTTACATACCCTTTTAATGTTTTGGGCATTTTTCATAGAATATGAATGAACACAAAAATATATTTTTTTCACTCATGGTTAGTGGTTGTTTGAAGCCATTTATTGTCAGAGAACTGAGTTTACTCTTTTGAAACAGAAACTACTCAAATGTCCCTGATGTAACGTTTACGTGACCTTCAACAACTGCCAGGAAAATTGTTCAGGAGCAAAGAAAAACTCACTTCAGCTGAAATACAGGACTCTCTGAAAAAAATGATGTTTGTTTCAAGATGCACAATATGTAAACTTTTGATCAGAGACATTTGGCTAGTTTCTAGTTGAAAAGCGTAAACAAACAGGTTTTTTGACAATAAATGGCTTCACTCAACCACTAACCATGAGAGAAATAAAGGTTTTTACACATATTCTATGAAATGCATAAACATAACTGTAGGTTTTGGAGATTTCATACTTCATGGATACAGAATAATTTGTTCTTCATAGAGGATATTGTAGTAGAAGTTTGTACGAATGCAAAATGAGGAGAGAGTGAGGTTTTAAAAGTCATCAATCTAGCTCCCCTCCGGCCCTGAGGAAAACTCCTCCCACTGCTCAAAGTTATGGCGAAGGCGATTCTGATTAGTTGCTGACATCAGAAGAGACAAACTTAAGCAAAAAATGCATTATTTTCTATTACTTCACGTCAAAATTCTGGCCCAGACGGTCAATTGTATGCATTCTATTATGTTTATAGTAAATTTAGACTTACTGACTCTCACTTTAATGCTAATAAATCTGAATTTAGCTTATTACTTAAATTACTTAAATAATCAGAAACATCCTCAAGGTAGGGGGTACTCGGAGTATAACAAGGGTACGTGAGACACCACTGCATCACTTCCACCTGCTCAAGGACAGCAGCACATGTCAAAAACATTAAAAAAGATACATATAACAATTAGTTTCAAGATTTGAATTGATTGTTTGGGGCCAATGAATGTAATTGAAATTATAAAGTGTGGACATTACAAAGTGCTACAGTAGACACAGACATCCCATAATTATTTTATTCTTTACTGTATTAAAGTATTTGTGTCTTCTTGAGCTACTAAAAGGAAGATCAGCAGCGGCAGTATAGCCTTTGTGACAGCAGTTAGTAGCTATTACCTCCTGCTGTAAAGAAGGGATCCGTGGGTGCACATCACTGCCCTGTATTGTTAATGTTTTAATATATAGCTGTATAAAAATGGTCATCCTGATTAAGATCTTATATCTGTGTGTGTTTTGTAATCCCATTGTGGCCCCGCCAATGCCTCAAAAGTCCCTTATCGCCTTCCACTGAACACTCCCTGCCTCCACGCCTGTTTTACTGTAAAAGGAAATAGACCGTGTTTATTTTTTTATACCAGCAAGGAGTGATATTGACATCTGATACCACAGGAGAGTAGAGCACAATATGAGACAAAAAATGTTGCTGTATAACAACATATGTATGCTGTATAACACCATGACTGTATAACAACAAATAATAAATAATGATAAATAATAAACAACATCATCAACAAAACCAGTCTAACATGGGAGTAAATTAGGAAAACAATGACTAAAACCTTCCCATTCTTAGTGAGCATACTGCTAATTTGTTTTCAGTTGTCTTAGCAAAACTTGTTTTGCTAGTAAAATCTGATGTAGCTGTATATTTTGGCTCGTGATATGGGTCCTTGAATGCAGACAACTAAAAAGCAAATGAAAAGGAATAGGTATTGTTCAGCAAGGAAAGAGAATCTTATTTACATAGGTCTTTTCATATGACACAAGTCATACAAAGCATTTCAGACAAGGAGGGGGAGATTTGCGGCTGCAGACAACTGCGGCAACGGACCGTCCGTCCACCGTCAACCACTCACACAGGCATTGGGTGAAGTGTCTTGCCCAAGGACACAACAACAGTTCGCATCTGCCGACCATGAGACGACCTTTCTATCTGAAAATAGAAATCAGTTAATTTCAAATAGTATGAAAGCTCCCCTCGCATCTCCCCAGTGGTCGCCCGCACCGCTGGTTGGCAAACGCTGCGTGAAAGTACAAAAGGTACAGGGACAATCTTTGGAGTGTGATGGCTCCGCTCCATCTGACCCACACTAAAGTATAGCTGACCACGCTGCAGACAGGCCCAGACACGCTCCGCACGCCTCGCTCATCATCGCACACTGGCTGCACACGGTGTCCTCTGGATCTGCTGCCTCAGGGCGCGAGTCTTGGCCACACTTCGCTGGGGTATTACTGTCATAAAGTCTGCTTGCTTTGTATTATTGCAGTGCTTGAGCAAGCTAATATTGCTGTGTAAAGAAGACTTGCCTGAACTGCGTACGACATGAGAGAGAAGGCCTCTGGACCAGTCAAGGCCGCTCAGAACGTGCATGTTTTCAAGAGCAGCACTTTTTAGTATAACCTTTCCCAAACATTAATTCAGTCCTGTTTATTTTCCTTTACATTGTCTTATATTGTATTGATATTGTTTTTACTATTTCAACTTTTCCCAGTGTTTCCTTTGAGTGAACTGCCAAGATCCTTTTTATCTTTCTGATATAGACTGATACAGAGTTAGAAACTTGCACTACACCCCTGCTCCTATTTGCTAATATTCTGAATACCAGCTTAGTTTATGTTGTGAACTGCTAAACATTTTTGTATAAGGTAGTTTCGCACTTACTCAACTCACATTTTTCTTCCTTGCTCTTTAGTGTGCGTAATCTCTAATATTTACTCGGCTCTGCTCACACAGTTTCTGCAACTGAGTTACTTAACCACGCTCTCATGCTCACTTGACTCCGTGAAGGTGATAAGATTATTGCGGCCGGTCGAGAGCACGGAGGAGTTTCTTTTCAAAGTTTTTTTTTTAACCTGCCTTTCCTGATGGTCGAGATTCCAAAAACAGTGTGCGCGGTTGAGGTTGGAGCGTGCCTTTTCTGGATGCCACAGAAAAGGACGGGGGACATTAATGAGACATCTTATCAAACCTGTCCTGCAGCAGTACCGGCTTTATCCCAGCTGTAGGGCGGAGTATGTGTGCGTGTGCGTGCGTGTGTCTAAGTGTGCGTGGTGTTTCCGGGGAATAGGGATGTCTTTTATGTTGGAGAGATACTAATTCTTCAAGGGCTCTTTCTTCTCCATTTTCTCACAACAGGTATCTCTTGTCAATGGGACAGCAAAAGCACCTTTTCTTGGGTGAGTGACCTAACCGTACTAACTCATTTCACTGATCTGTGGCTCGAACAATAAAGAGGGTTCAGAAAGTGTTCCTACTCGATTTGTGTATTTCTGTTCAGTTATGCAGCAGTTTGATCTTAAAGCTGCACTGCGGAACATTCTGGGTTAAAATAAAGCATTAGAAAAGCGTATTTAAACATAATTGGAGCTCAACAGTCCAAGCTCCTCCCTGGTAAACTTTGTGCTGCAAGATCAATTCCTGTGAGATTTGTGATTTCACAAACTAATGAAATTACAGCTTGTAAGAAACCAATCTCCTACGTTTGGCTGGACTAACCTGGAGTGTTGGGCCAGTCCCGTGGTGGTATTGGTGTAAATAGGCAGGTTTTACATAGTCAACAACTAGCACTTTTATCGATACTAATTACCAACACGGCAATGACGGAAAACCACGAGGTTTGCTACTACATTCTTACAAACGCTTACAAACTGCTTATTTAATGCCTTTAGTGCCTTGACATTAAGCTACATCTTGAAGGTAGCTGTGATTGGCTAAAAGGGGTTGCTTGATCCAATCAGCTGCAAATATTCCCTCAAAAGTCTGTCCTATTCCTCAACGATTTAAACCTCTTTAAAAGTCTTTCCAGATTGATATTATTGTGGTAATGAATTTTGCACAGTAATATCAATCTGGCCCTTGCCAGGTCCCTGGTGCCGGAAGTTAAAATACTATAGATTTTCCGAAGAAATAATATTATTAAGCTCTAAAAACATAGCAGCTAATCAGCCTGTGGAAGCTGTGGAAATGAAACATACAATTTTAAATTGAAGATTTATCCAAAACTTTGTGAACCGGAAAAATTATAATTGCTGTATTTTCATGTAAATATCCGTGCTGTGGTCAGTAGTTATTGGTGCAATGAGACACGGGCAGCTTGGACTGCTGCCCCCGCGACCCGGTAACGGATAAGCGGAAGAAGATGGATGGATGGTCAGTAGTTAGCACAGAGCCTCCGTCATGCTTTTAATCTCTTAATGTGTGAATTCATATGTGAGATGTTTTTCTTCCGGCATCAGGCAAAGCCTGTTGAGCTCCATTTATGGCCATTTGTAGTTGCCATAAATATAGTGGAGACGAGCTGGTGATCACAGCAAATACTTTTTTTTCAAAGAAAGCAAAAGTAATTAAGTTAATGCTTGTATTTTATTGTATTTATTTGGTGCAATGTTACGCAGTGTGGCTTTAAATAATTTTAATTTCTACATTAAAAATCTACATTGTTTGTTTAACTAAACTAATAAAGTCCACCTGTGACATATTTAATGACACAATGATACATGACTTTTTGTAAAATCTTATAATAATAAGGTAATAAAGAAGAATATGAACACTAAAAGTATCAAAATGGTACATAATAAAACAGGAATTAATCGAAGGGTATAAACACTTTCTGAACCAACTGGAAAATATTTTGAGATAATTACAATCTTGTGTTTTCTTCAGGGGGGGCAATCCGTTTGCAACAGTGAAGCTGAGACCAACGGTCACGAATGACAGGTCGGCGCCCAAGTTTCAGTAGAGGACGTCCTCATTACAGGAGCCCTGCGCCCCTCTGAGCATCATCAGGACATCTCTGCAGACCACACGCTCCCATCTGCGCTCTGGACTAAAGGGGTTCCAACAACACTGTGTCTGTGTGCGCCAACAAAGAATCGCTCCATAGAATCTTAGATATTTATCTCATATGAGCATCGTCGACTGCTCCGTTGGGGACAAGGGAAACATCCAGGGCTTGACTTCAACCATAACCTACATTACATAACCACTTGAGTTATACTTAGATCTGATTTTGAATACAATAAGGAAACATGATACACCTGTCCGAGGCCTAGTTTTACCATGTTTTTGAAATCTGTAGTGCAGTGGTTTCCAAAGTGGGGTTCGGGGCCCACCGGGGGCCTCAAAGGCATTTCAGGAGGTCCTCAAAAGGTTGTCCACACACCATTCATATAAAAATCAATTTAGTTTTAACTAGGGCTGGGAAAATTATCGCGTTAATGCTAAAATAAATGAATCAAAGCGTTAAAATTCCTCGCCTTCAACCTTCGCTCCTTTGACATGACGCGGCTGCTCTCCGCAGAACACTGCGCTGCTGTCGATCCAGCAAAGCAAACCACGCTGTGTGTCCACCATTAGTCAGCCTACTGTATATGCGCCTGTCATGGGGCTGCCCAGTGTCACGGAGGGCACATGGGAGTGCAGAGAGAAAAGGGAAGGAAGTCACACAACCACAGTGTCACTGTGCTTTATGAATGAAGTGTGTCACTCCACGGCAGAGCTCTGATGGGAAATGTCCCAGTTTACCCAGTTTACCCAGTTTACCCGGGACACTGATTTTGAGCCCTGTGTCCCGCTCCTCTTTGGCCAAGGTTCAGGATAAACAGGACGACTCAAGAATCAAGGCACTGGGGCCCCTGAGAAAAACTACATAAAAAGGATCACACTCCCAGCAGCCCATCCAATTGTCATACCATGCCATTGTTATAGGCTTTTATTTATTAAATGAATGAAAAATAAAACAAGTCCCTTAGATGAAGTAAAAAAACAAGTAGTGGATTAATCAACTGTGCAAATCCAACAATAGACTTTTATTGTATTTAGTCAGATTTTAGGAAAATGGTACTTGGCAAATGATGAGACAAAACCTTCAAAACCCTTGAAAGTAAATTGGGAAGTAACATTTTAAGTAGATCATCCACAGGGACCAGTGAAATAAAACGTTAATGTCAAGCCCTGGATATATTGAAAAATGATTGTATTATTTTAAACACTGCACAAGTTGTAAAATATCCCTTATCTGCTGCACATTATACGCCCTTTTGCTACAAATGTTTGAAAGAATCTGATGGACAATTTTTATTTTACTGTTGTGACCGTCTAACCTACTTTTGTATGAGGTGTGTGAAAGACACTCAGGTCGAGATCTCGTTTGTTTGAGACATGGACGTGTAGAGAAAGATATGGATGAAAAAATGGCTCCCAGTCTGTCTTCCTGACCTGACTTTTACTTTGTGTTTCTTTTCAAAAGGTTAGAATGAAGGAGAGAGGTTTGGGTAACAGGTTCTCGTGTTTATAGAGATACTCTAATAACTTTGTCAAAGATTTATTTATGAAAAGAAAGTTTGTATAACATATTTAAATAAAACTTAAGTCCACACTGTAGCTGCTGTGCTCTCTCGGACAATACTTCTCACTTGGACTTTGGTTGGACCTTTGTGTTTTGATGGGTAACGTGGCCATTTAATGAAGGGAATAATTACACTCCTGGTTTCATTGTGTTGTCGTTTATGAAAATGTTCCCAAACCTGATGTGTGTGTGTGTGTCCTGAGTTTTGGAAGTGTTTTGAGAGAGAATGACTTTTCTATTTGCATATTATATTGTGTAAAGACTGGGATTAGATTAACAATCCACTCAGTGTCAAATCAAAGGAAACATGACTATTTTCATGCTTTTTATCATTGCACACTTTGCTACTGTGTTGACCATTGTATGTTTCTCAATAAACTGTCAAAATATATGTATGAGAACAACTTTAATATAGTGTTGATTGCACAGTAGTACTAAATATGTACAGTACTTGAGTAACAGTATTTTTTACTTCAACTTTTTGTTGTATTATTTGGAGGTATCAGTATTCCTACTTGATTAAAACATTTGGTTACCTTTTCCACTGTGAAAATATCTTGATAAAAGCCTCCCATTAATATAAAAAATATTTTTATCTATCTATTTTTAAGGTTTATTCTTTGGAAAGATATTTTTTCATTTTTGTATTCCTTTTCTTTTCTTTTTTTTTTACATTTCTTTGTGTTTTGTTTTTGTGTTATTCACGGCTCAAGTAGCATTTACCGCACACCAAAGGTGGGCAGAGTAGCCAACATATTTACGCAGTGGCGCAGATGGTAGAGCGGGTCGTCTCATGATCGGAAGGTCGGGGGTTCGAATCCCGGCTCCTGCAGCTGCAGACTGTTGTGTGTCCTTGGGCAAGACACTTCACCCACCCGCCCGTATGAATGTCGTGTGAGAGTGACTGGTTGGTGGTGGTCGGAGGGGCCATGGCGCGGACTAGCAGCCTCGCTTCCAGTCGTCAGTCTACCCAAGGGCAGCTGTGGCTACAATAGTAGTTTACCATCACCAAGTCTGGAGAGAAAGAATAATGACAACAGTGTAGCGTAGCGCTTTGAGAAACTTGTGACACAGGCT
>OMNZ01024520.1:0-27713 GCA_900303255.1 Lesueurigobius sanzi | reverse complement strand
TACTTTTTTTTTTTTTTTTTTTAACTTTTATTTTCTTCAAGATAAGTATACAAAGTATACAAAAATATCATCATTAATATTCATAAACATATGCCAGGGGGTACATATATTAAATATGTTTCATACAATTTCAAAAATATGAAGTTTCATACATATATTTATTGTTTTTAAAGCCTTTTTGTTTTCAGATCTTTCCAACATTTTTAAATATGAGAGAGTATCACTGTAAAAGTGCCTAAAATGAGGTTTCTGCTTACTGTATTTGCATTTGTGAAGATAGAATTTGGATAGAAGTATAAGCAAATTTATGATAAAAAAAACTTCTTCATTTCTTTGCTTTCTGAAAAAGAGAAGATCAATATTTTCCCATTTTAAAACAAAGTCCTTGCATACATTTCCAGTTATGAAACTGCAGAAGTCTTTCCAAAAGTTTCTTGAGTAAGAGCATGTCCAAAAGAGGTGCTGAATTGTCTCTGGATTATCTCCACAAAAAGAACAGTTCACATCAATGTCTCTTTTGAACTTTGTCATAAAGTGGTTAGCAGGATAATATTTATGAATTATTTTATATGAAACCTCTTTTACTTTGTTTGTTATTAGATATTTATTTGGGATTGTCCATACCTTTCCCCATAAAATATTACTTACAAATTGGCTCCAGTATGATACAACATGAGGAATAGACACAATTTCTTTCTGGAATAGTGCACGAATATTTCTATTACAATTTTTGTGGTGTGAAAAACATATTTTCGCTGTGGGCAAAATGAATCACATGGCCTACCTATAGCTACCAATGCGCAGGTGCACTGCTTCATCGTGATTGGCGCTTCACTGTTTTCAAATTGACCTGAAATCTGAGATGTGTTGAAAGGGGACTCGCTTCACGGACACGTGGTGGACGCAAACATCCAGTTCAAACGGGTAGGCCTATAATGTAAACAAGCATATCGATGCCGCTTGGCTGCGCCCTCTGCACAGCTGTGGAAAATTCCACCTTGCACCGGCAGCAGTATATAGAGATCCATAACAAACATTTGGAAAAGGAGCACTGGCCTACATGAGCGTCCAGGGTCCAATACCACGCCCACTGCACGGACCCACGCTTTTACGCACTACTGATTGGCTGGGCTGAAGGTGTGTCATTAGACTTGACGCAACAGTCCCGATATAGAACGCCTAGTACGAAAACGAATAAAACTTCAAAACACAAATAGAGTGTTTATTACAACTTTAATGTGCATAAAATATGATCTAATTCTGTCTAGTTTGTTGGTAAAATGCTTGTATCATCTTCCCCATCCATCGGGCGCTTCCTTTTGAACAGCTCATGAATATGTAAGTAGCTTTCGCAGCCATAAGACATGCCCCCTGCACCAGTGCGTAAGCATTCAGCAGCATCCACCCGCGCAACATCTCACTGGGCTTTCATCAGACTTTTGGGACTCGACAGACAGTGATCACAGAGAGGGAAATATGGCATTGAGAGGATCCTTATCCCGACTGCTCAAAACTCCTCTGAACCACACTTGTCAGCAAAGCAGAGCGCAATCCGTCGCTGTTCTTGGTGCTCCTTTCTCAGGAGGACAGGTAAGATGTATACATTTAGACATTATTTTTACGCATCATCTTTTACTCAAATGTGTTTTTGTATGTGTGACAGAAAAGAAGAGGCGTAGAGCATGGACCCAAAGTGATACGAAATGCCGGGCTGGTCGAGAGACTGTCTGCTTTAGGTGAGCGCACACGAGCCAGACGACATGATAAAAGAAAGTAGCCACCGGCTCTGTCGCCGCGTTACATAACGACCCATGGGTGTAGCCAGTAGTGTTTAGCGCAGATTTAACCGATAAGTCCCGGTATCAAATCGGGCTGCTGGTTACATCACCTGGGCACTGCGTGAGAAACATAGCTACATCCTACAAGAGGAGATGAAAGCTATAGACAACATGGAAAGAAGCGCGTCAGGCTACATTCTTGAGGGTTTTAGCTTCCATGATACGATTACAGCTATATGTGTTATAAACCGGGAGTGATTTTCACTTCTCATCTCATCTTGATGCTTTTCATTGTCGCTGCAATCCAGACATAAAATTAGCTCAATGAATATGGCGGCTCTTGAACTCAATGGCCCGAGTGTGAGAATAGGACGTACCAAAAATGTACAGTATACAAACATCAAAGTGCAATCACTGCAGTGCAGTCCTGTTGTGTCTAGGCCAAACTCAGGTGACTACTGACATTTTAGCCAATACTAGAATGTAATTTGTGAAATACCTCCATGTTGTAATAAAGTTCACTTTGTTTGCCCAAGGCGTCTGTTTGCGTAACATAGTTTCTATATTACGCACATAGACATTGCGAGACCCCACACTTGGCCTAATGTACCAGAGTAAACCAGTAAAAGTCACTAAACAGTCTAATGGCGGGTTCAGTGCCTCTCAATGAGAATGCACGCTGCTCAGATGAAAGAAAGAAATCGACTCATATTGCGCCCTGTGACGCGGTTTCATTATGTCTGGTGGGAGCCACATGTTTGCTACTGTAGCTACTTTTGCTCTTGTTCCACATGCTCAGGCGAGACTGTCGTCACACGCGCTGACTGCTAATGGTCACCGCTCCTCCACAGAGTTTAGTCACAATGGAACTGCCCGCAGTGTCCGATGGCGTGAATGTGAAAGGCAACACCAGACGCGGAAATAGGAGTGTTCTTTCTGCGTAAGAGCATGTCCTCTGGCCATGCATTGTTTTATAAATTCCACGCGTGACTCCGCTGCTGAATCATGACAAAGGGGTTTCGCGTGCACTGACCAATGAACAACCTGGAATGGCTCTCTGCGGGAAGTGAAGGGCTATAATCAAGTCAGTTCAAGGAGTTTGAAGTGGTAATTTAGTGCGTATTGAGTCACTTTGTGGTTTGGTTATACAGTAATTTATAGCCTTTAACCAAATCCAAAATATCTCTCTACACTCTATCAAATAGTGCAGATGCAGAGCCTGTATTATCTGTGGACATGATGACATTTGCTAAGGAGAGCCAACTGCAGGAAGCTTTAAGCCTGTAAGCCCTGCAATAGTGTCAATAGACTTATGGCTAATTTTAAATGGCCTCTATATGAAAAAAGGTTAAGATTAGCTAAATTAAAGTCTGGCCAACTCATCAGTGATGGTTAGTATGATTTATAAGACGGGGAGCAGACTGGGTTTGAAATATTTGGCAGCATGTGGGTCTGTGGAGCACCCTGGGCTGTAAACATTATGTTATGTAAGTGCCTGAAAGGGAACTTCCTCAGGGCCATGGCATGTCTGAACAAGCTTGGGCTATGTATATGGTCAGTAAGAGTTATGCATAAATGAAATCTCGCTATGAAGTACAACCAGGACTACAGCATTTTTTAGCTACATTGAAGAAACCTCTTTGTACCTGCCCATTGAATTATGTAATACTTGTAATAAATGAGTCTTTGTATACATTATCTGGTTTATAAAGGCCTCAGTTTCGGGTCAGACCTTGCTTAGTCATTATTTCCCCTTGGTTTAATCTTTTGTCCTTGCATTTTTTGGGAGGATTGTAGGTTCCTCTTAACAACCCCTTAAGACCCGAGTAAAGGTGGCCACACACTACAGGATTTTAAATCTTTAGAGACTAAAAATCTGTGCACAGACCACACACACTTAAGGACAGACATGAGGACATGCATACATGCACATGAGGAGTCCTACGACAGATCATGCCATGAGAGAAAGTTTTTATTGAGCCACGGCTCCTCAGACACAGAAAGGCTAAAAATCTGGCTAAAAATCTTCTAGTGTGTGGCCAGCTTTAGTCGCGCCTTTAGGGCTACAGCATCAAAGATTTATGTTTCATGGGGCAATAAGCTCGCTCGTGTCCAGTGTATTTGGCAGCAGAGGAAGAGATATACTGTCACTGTCATTCTCAGTCGAGGCCAAAGTATGAAACCGAACTCTAATGGATTCAATTCCAAAACTGTGTTCACTCAATCATTTACATCTTATTTGAATGCGCAGGAGAAATACTCAGTCCATCTAAATAAAGTGCACAAAATGAGCATTTTTGAGTGTCTTGGCAGTAGATCAGCTTTGACCACATAAAATAAAACTAGTCATGCAATTTGGTGGAACGTGAATAGATGTTTACAACAAATAGCTAAAAGATAAAGGCCATTGATCCCCTGAACACACACATTTTTAATTGTAACATTCTCTACAGAGATTTGAGTAGTTATGGCTTGCAACATTTAAAACCAGTTGAGACCTAGGAAGATTGTTTTTATACATATTGTTGGTTGCGATGCAAATGTAATTTTGTTCACAGGGATATATCACCACTTAATAAGCAGAGCATCATCTGAATTTGTGGAAAGGGGGAACAGATGGCTGTGCAGTACACCTAACAGAGGGACAGGTGCACTGAATTGTCCTGTATTAATTGCTTATGAAGACGAGGGCTATTCCTGTCTCGTCTACAAATGGAAGTGGACTGAAAGTTTAGCAGTAGCGCATTGGTTCGTCCTGATCGCCTGAGTAACTTTACACGGAGTAACAGGGCTCGGATTGCCAGATGAGTCCTCAATATGGGAGCTCGAATCGCTTGTTTACCACACACTAACTGATGAAATGGAAAGTTTTCTTGCCGTTGCTTTTTTTTTTTTATGTTTGCGAGCCATTGGACATAGCGCGAAGTGCCATGACTGCAACCGGATACAAGCCAGAGAGGGGGCCATTGGAAAGTGCCCCGTCACGAATGTTCCTAGTGACTATGCTACAAAATACTTGTCATGTCATGCTTGAGGGGATTTAGAGACACCAACAGATCAGTCCAAGGTGACGCTCGCAGAGTTGCATCCATAAATAATCTCTACATCCTTGAGTAAAACATTTAGCTCTTGCAAATGATACTAATAGGTGACTCAGACAGACAAATGCCTTAGATTAGGGCTGAAAAAAACACATTTACCATTGCAAATACTAGTAATGTCCATATCAAAAGAAATACTGTAAAAATATAATATTTCTGAAAATAATTGTGTGGAACTAAGTGAACGTGACCTGTCTAATCAAGTTTTCTTGTTCTGGTCTGTGGTTTTCTGTTGTTTAAGAAGTTTAATTTCTAATCTAGACAAGTTACGCTCCCATCATTAATCATATTTTATCCCTTGTACCTGCCCTTGACATGATGTAGTCCAGTTATTTATCTAGTATTAAACCATGTTTTTGGGATTGGTTCCTCTTTGTCAATGCACTGAAAAAATATTAAATATATTTTGCCTCAATTTGGACTTGTAAGGTAAAAAAAATCTGCCAGTGGAGCATCTTATTTGAAGTAAATCTATTGAAAGCACAGGTAAATATACAGATCTACTTACTGCACTGTAGTACTATTAAAGGCGGTACTTTTTTCTATTGAGGAATGAAGTGCAATCATTTACCAACTTTTTCTGTGTGTGTGTTTTTTTTTTTTAGACTACTCTGTCCATGATTTCGGAGATCTCACCTTCCCCAAAATTGAGAATGACGAACCGTACATGGAGATCAAGTCCCCGCGCACGGTCGGAGCAGCAACTAAGAAGCTCTCTGGTGCGGTGAGCAGAGCCATTGGGGCGGGGCACACTCTGGTCATGCTCGGAGGGGATCACAGGTGAGCAGAAAAATTCACTTGCTGAAGGTATAGTTCTGAAGTAGTCGCAGTTTGAATAGTCACAAGTGGTAAACCGAAAATACAGTGTGTTACTGCCCTTGAACTGAAAGATATGATATGAATGATTGTAGTTAATGCTGGCACACTGTTCTGTCTGTGGTTTTGAGTTCCAGCTCTTACAAGTTACTGAATGCATCTCCCAGCTTTCCATGCTGAGCAATCCAGTCAAACAAAGCCTACGCGCCAAAAAAACCTTTACAAAATAAAAACTGGCTCTAGATCTGACAATTATAAAGCCCCCGACATTTGAGATTTACCAAAACTGAGGCTGCAATTTCAATTAGTTGCACAGCCCTACTGTTATGTAACATTTGTATACATCTTGGAGCAAAATAGATGTGATCTACAGGGGGTCACAGAATGTGCTCTATGTGATGATATACGTACCCTCCACATGACTCCACGGTCACAAAGACACGTAGAGACATAAACACAGGTTATTTTTAACAATGTCCTCACGTACCTCCACAGTCTGGCCATGGGGTCGGTGGAAGGCCACGCCCAGCAGTGTCCCGACCTGTGCCTTATTTGGGTCGACGCTCACGCGGACATCAACACCCCCATGACCTCGCCCTCTGGAAACCTGCATGGGCAGCCAGTGTCCTTCATGCTGAAAGAGCTGCAAGACAAGGTACAGCAACTGCACAATGGAAATAAAATGTATAAATCAATCTGAGTTTTAAGATGATATTCTCTCATTACTTTCAAACCAAATCTTTACCAAAAACAGATTTGTTTATGAGTTTTAAAAACTTAAATACAAAGACATGAATTTTTGTAGTGTAAAGCAAGCATACAACTTTCCTAATATGTGTTTCTGTGTTTCCTGAAGGTCCCAGACCTGCCAGGATTTGGCTGGATGAAACCGTTCCTCTCTTCCAGAGATATCGTGTATATTGGATTGAGAGATGTTGACCCCGGAGAGCAGTGAGTACATGTGATTTTCTTGTTAAATTTGGAGGGGATTTGGGACACATTCATCTAAACATGTTTCATGTTATAGTCACATCCTGAAAAACCTTGGCATTCAGTACTTTTCCATGAGAGATATCGACAGACTTGGCATCCAAAGAGTCATGGAGGTCACTCTTGACAATCTTCTCGGCAGGTATGTTCAGTTCAAACAATTCAGGTGATGACAATATTCGGTCAACCTTTTTTAGGTGGTAACCTCCAATAAAGTAAATGAAATGCAAACATAGATTTTAAAAGAGACAGAACTTGCATTTCAGTTGTGCAAAGACAAGTTACACAAGAAACAGGCAATCAAAAGTTAGTAGGATATACCAAATGGAAAATTACTCTGACTCTTTTCATAGCTTTTTTAAATTGAGATGGGCTCTGTTAGGTGAGTTCGGAGTTTATTCCATATTTTGGGTCCTCTGTACAGAACATTTAGCTGTGATTGAGTGGTCCGCGTAAAGGGAGCCCTGATGAAATGGTTACTCCGAGTTGAATACTCATGTGATTCATTATTAGAAAAAAAATGTTCAGATGTTGAGGCAAATAGATTATTTACAGAATTGTAAACAAACTGAGCAGTTTTAAGTTGGTTGACTTGGTAAACACTAAGAAAACTTAATTTAGCAAACAAAGGCTGAGACGCGTGTCTACGATCAACACAGAATATGGTTCTCAAAGCTCGTTTCTGACCTTCACCGAGTAAATGTCTCTTGGCAATATTATTTTTTGCAGCCTGGTTGGATATTGTTTTTATACAGCCAACCAACAGGCCGGCATTCCATTCCAAGTCACATGACCGGAATGCCGGCCTGTTGGTTGGCATTCCACTGATTTTCTCCATCTGCTCCATGTTATTAGCTGTTCTTTACAATGGTGTTACTGGTCTTGACGCTCTCCAAGACGGTTCAGCACTTGAGTGGTCAGGTCAGACAACGATATCTGAACAAATGCTCATTTGTCGGAGCTCAGGACCCGTCATGTGACTTTTGCTGCCCACAAGACTCTGATTGGTCAGAGCATAGAGATATAGCATGTTTTGATTTGAATTGCTTGCAGCAACCCATTGTTGCAACATAAGTTCCGCTAGCTGATGATGTCAGCTGAGAAAGGTCTATATAGGCCTCTTATAACACTTTTATAACACCATTATAAAAGTTGCATGGATTATGTTTTTTCTTTTTTCAACAGACAACAGCGTCCGATCCACCTGAGCTTCGACATCGATGCATTTGACCCCTCCCTCGCCCCAGCCACAGGGACCCCAGTGAACGGAGGGCTGACGTACAGAGAGGGCATCTACATCACAGAAGAGATACACAACACAGGTAAAGGCATTGGCCATAGCAAACATAACTACCTTCATTATGTAGAATTGTAAAAAATTGTCCTTGATTTGAGTAAGTCAAACAAAACTGCCACTGGGACAAGGTTTTTACACTTATATTAAGGAAAAAAACCTCTCATCTCATGTAAAATTATGTACAGATGCAGGTTTTTGCAGATTTGTTTATTTGGCAAGTCAAAAATATTCAAATAAAGGTAAAATATGCTTTCGGTTGCCATTCCAATTGAGCCAGTTCAAACACATACTCAGGCTAGTACTTACTGATTATTAAGATGGTGTATTTATCTCTTATGTTCTGTCATGTCTCGCTCAGGCCTGCTGTCTGCCATGGACCTTGTGGAGGTGAACCCCGTTTTAGGAGCGACCCCCGAGGCCATAGAGGCCACTGCGTCTCTAGCTGTGGATGTGATCGCATCTTCTCTGGGGCAGACGAGAGAGGGTGCCCACGCGTCCCTCGACGAGATCCCCGCAGTCAACGCAGAGGACACCGAGCAGCTCAGACTTTAGGAGTTGAATTTAAAACACAAACTGCAATGTCCCTGACCATTCCACACTTCAAACAGAGGCTGCACAGACTGAACTAAAAGCATTTTGAATATGTTTTTTTTCTTTTCCGCATTATTTGAAACTTGTGAATGGACTTCTCAGATGTGTCACGCTGATGAAGCTTAAACATGAGCCACTACAATGAGCAAGAATGTAATGCACTGAGTCCACAATGAAAATTCGATGCTCGATGCAATTTTTATGATGAGCTTTACTTCAATTTTGTTCTAAAAGATATTTGGTGTGCCCCCTTTATCAAAGTAAAATAATTTCAATTGAGTTATGTTGCCAATTATCATAATGAAGTATGCAAAACAAGAAAGGCAGGTTATCTACTTCCTTGTCATTGTCATTCAAAACTAAGACTATTTTTAGAGACTCACATGTTGTTCCTTTCTTATTCGTGACATGAACTGTTGACTTCTTACTAACTTATTTTGTTGTATTACTGCAAGTGTTAGACCTCACAGCTGCCACATATTTATTGCGTGTTCATTTTAAGAGAAGAGTCTGCCTCGGAGGTATGACAGTCCTTTTCTGGGCTCGGTTTGTGGCTGTGCCGGTTAGAAATATTCATGAAATGTGTTGCACTTTTGGACCAGCTGTGGTTACTGTAATTTCTTGTAGAGTTTACTTTTGTATTTAGTATGTATAGAATGTATCACTGTAGGAAAGTGTTCTACAGTATTAAGTAATACCTAGATTTGGTTGAACTGTGTTTATTTTGATCTTTTAATTTAACGTTGTCTCAAATACAATGTAGCCACTGAATTAATGTTTTTATTTTGGTCTTCCATAAATGTCATATTTTACTTGTGTGTCTTAATTCCTGTCTTTATTTTTCTTCTTACTTATTTTTGGCCTTTTGGCTTCATTAGTTTAGCGTCAATAGGGTTGAAGTGTTCTCAGCAAATTGTCAGCCAGAAGGCAAAATCAAACTGCAGTATATTCATTATTCACAACTATTGTAACACCAAAATGTTTGCATATATTGTAAATTAAAAAAAAAAAAAACTAGGGCTGTCAAAGTTAACACTAACACATGATTAATCATAAAATAATTAATGCATTAATCATAGATTAATAGCAAATCAATCACACATGTTTTGATCGAACAAACTCCAAAGAAAGTGGTGTTTGGTATCGTGTATAAATTAGTGTTTCTCTTGTATGTCACTGGGACCTCACCATCAGACAAGCCACGACCCAAAAATACATTTATTTATATTGTAAAATACTAGAATTTTCCACAAACTGTTGTTGAATAAGCATTACATCAACCTAATAAGCTGAAATCATAATGAAATGTTATTAGCTTAGTTGAAATTAGCGTGTTTTATGCCAGGGAAATGTAAATAATAAATTAATAACAATAAAATTTACCGATTAATCGCAATTTGCAAAGTGTGATTAATCTGATTAAAATAATGAATCGATTGACGGGACTAATAAAAACACAGGGTTGCGAAGAGCTCTGGTAGCCACCTTCTTGATGTAGCCTGCAGTGTTGGGGGTAACTCATTACAAAAGTAACGAGTTACAGAAATATATTACTTTCTTCAGTAACGGCGGAATGTAATATATCACTTAAACAAAATACAGTAATATATTAGTCACTACAATCTAAGTTTAGGTGCCCACACACTAGAGCAGGGGTCTTTAACCTTTTTTGCCTCGCAAGCTACTTTTTTGTAACTAAAATGGCAGCAAGCTACTTATACTTCAAGGAAACATGTGTAACTAGGCCTCTAGGACTGCCAAGATGAACATTCAACTCAATAAAAGGAAATTACAGTAATTTCTGCTTTATACTTGGCTATGTTTGGAGATATTTTGCTCAGAATAACAAAAATGCATCTAAAATGTGAGTCATCAAGCATATGTAGAAATGTAGAAAACCTTTGGCAAGCTACTGGTTGGAGATCCCTGCACTAGAGGATTTTAAATCTTTTGAGACTAAAGATCTGTGCACAGACCACAAATACTTAGGACAAACATCAGGAGTCCCACCACAGATCATGCCATGAGAGAAAGTTTTTATTGAGCCACGCCTCCTCAGACTAAAAATCTGGCTAAAAATCCTCTAGTGTGTGTCCAGCTTAACTCAAGTTGCAAGTGCAACACCAAATCAAGTTGGGCAATGGTGTAGGAAGAGGCTCATGAAGCTAATCTCATCAAAACAAAACACTATAGAATGTGGACGGCTGAGGAAAAGGAAATCTTTGAAAGCATGATTTCTCCACAGCAGAAAAAAATAGTGACAGCTGTGGCACTTCAAGAGCACGGCACTGATAATAACCTGATCACCTTTTATTTGAGAATTAACTTCATAGTAACAGATGGCCTGGCCTGGACCACTGCCCTCAATGACGTCACCTCCGTCCATTGCGGATGTTTTTGTCGACTTTGACCTGTTTGGCTTTTGGCCCAGTTCTAAATGTATACAAACAAGAAGACTGTTACATAATTAATATTTAATTATTGCACAAATGAAAAGTGGTCTATTTGCAACAATGATTTATGAGGTTTACAGTAGACAGACAGTAACCAGGTATAGCATTATGATCACCTGTGCAATATAGTACATCCCCAATATAGACTTAACAACTTTTTCTTGTTGTGCTGTAGTACCACTGTAGTATTCTCTAGTCACCCTCCAATGGACTAATTTTGATCAATATGACACTACAACAGGGAATACCCCAATTGTCTCGTGCACAAAAAAGGTCCCAAACTCACTCAAATCCTTAGGCTTGTTACTTTTCCAGTGTTTGTATGATACCTGTGGTCATAATGTTATCATTGCACTGCAGTTTGTATTATTACTTTCCGTCCGTTATTCACATTCACTGACAAGTTTGGCTTCATATGCTGAACTCAGTACAAGCTTGTTAAAAAAAAGTAATCTTCAAAGAGAGACACAGTTTGGCATTTTCTGATCATCCATAATACCATAATACAATAATGTTGAATAATAAAAGAAAAAAGAAAGAAAACATTGACAACTACAGCCTTCGCAATGGAAGTAGTGAGCAGCTGTTTAAAATAGTTCAGTAATCTCTTAAAAGCCATCAACGTCCGGAAAATTCATCCTGTTGGCTTCATTAGGATCAACCGTGTCTTTTAAGTCTTCATGTTTCAGAGCGTTTCACCACTGTTGTTTTGTCTGGAAGATTCCCAAAATATCCCAAACCATTTCACTGGAAATAAAACAGCATTATTGGTACTGCAGAGTCTGGGAAAACACATGATTCCCATGAACCCCAAGGTCCATTTTCATTGTCTTTGAGAGGCCTATTTTTTACCACTGAAGAACTTGAGGTAAACAACACCACCCAAAATGGCCAGCTCCATCAGAATAATAATGCCCAACAGCAACTTGTTCGTCACAAGCCTGCAGCAAAAAACAAAATTAATTTAGGTCAAGTAATGTATTAAACATGAAGCATTATTAGACATTAGACACAGTAACTTACCGCCGTGCCATAGCTCGGAGAATCTTTCTGCTTCGAGACAAGTTTTCACCCGTGTTCACCAACTACAACAGACAAAAGACTATGTTTATCAAATATACAGTTGTGCTAAAAAGTTTACATACCCTGGCAGAATGGGCAGAAGGCAAAAACCTTTATTTCACTCGTGGTTAGTGGTTGCGTGAAGCCATTTATTGTCAAAAAACACTAGAAACTAGCCAAAAGATCAAAAGTTTACATATTGTGCATCTTGAAACAAATATACATTTTGTCAGAGAGTCCTGTATTTCAGCTGAAGTGAGTTTTTCTTTGCTCCTGAAGAATTTTCCTGACAGTTGTTGAAGGTCATGTAAACGTTCGATCAGGGACAGTTGAGTAGTTTCTGTTTCATTATGATTTCAAAAGAGTCAAAATGGCCAAAAGATTAAAAGGGTATGTAAACTTAAAAGGGTAAACCTTTGAGCACAACTGTAGCCTGTGAGATGAGAATGTTTTATCTGATACGTTTGACTGAAGACATTACAGTAAGGGCAAGCACTATTTGCAACTTCCGGCAACTTCCGGTGGCTCGCGTTCATGAGTCGCGGCTCATGAGTCGTGGCTCGCAGTTATAAGCCTACTTATATCAAGAAAGAAGATGCCAGCCTGACTGCTAGGATAGTGGTTAAGGTGTCGGACTTTAGACCCTTCGGAGAGGGTTCAAATCCCCAGGGTGACATTTATTTTACAATATTGTACATTCAGTAGCCTATATACAATTTGATGATCCATATAGGCCTTCCCCCCGAAGAATGCTTTATTCTAAACCGAGTGAAGGCTCATTTAACTGTTAATGCTTTTGTGTAATTGGTGACTTGTGTGGTTGTCATGTTATTAACATCCCAATGGATCCTTATTTTGAAAACACCGGGAGTCCGGAGTCTGTGGGTTGCACTAGAAACAAGTGGTAGCCGTACTGTGATAGCAATGCCGCCGTCAGAATAAGCTGCAAATAAAAATAACTAAAATATGGACTAGTTTATTCTTAGTGAGAAAGGCACAACAGTGGTGATTGGGGGTTGAATTATGGCAATTTCATTTGCCTACTTCTTATTTTGATACAAGGGACAGAATATACCAGATTTATCATCTCTCTGTTCCCTTTGTTCATGTAAAAATATATGTATGAACATATATGTAATCTGCAAAATGAACATGAAAAAGACATGAACTATAAAGCAAAGTCAAGTATGACTGGTGAGTCGCAACTTATGGCTTGTGAGTCAGGCGAGCTACTGGTTTATGGAGAGCAACACAAACAGCTGATAAAACGTGTGTAAGGAACTGACAGGACTCATAACATGTAAACTGTTCATCCAGATTCATATTGTGTCATTAATGTCATAAATACACCATAAAAAGCAAAGAATTATTGTATTTTTTTGCATAGCTCACGAGTCAGGCGAGTCACTCAAGTCACTGGGTCTCAATACATGGAGAGCAATGCAAACACATAACGGGCGATAAAGCGTGTGTAAGGCACTGATTACATGTAAACTGTTCATCCAGATCCATAT
This sequence comes from Lesueurigobius sanzi, assembly GCA_900303255.1. Lineage (NCBI taxonomy): Eukaryota > Metazoa > Chordata > Actinopteri > Gobiiformes > Gobiidae > Lesueurigobius > Lesueurigobius sanzi. Next base: position 14,111 of record OMNZ01024520.1, on the reverse strand, counting down.
TGTTAATTACTAATTCATGAATATTGAATTTCTTGATTTTTTTCATCACAGCTCGAGTTGACACACATGAGCTTCGTATTAATTGCGATACATTTTATATTAGATGTCAAAGGATACAAACAACTCCATCCTGCTGGACCTGACTCTAGCACATGGAGTAAACACCCTTGATCTGATTTCATATCTACATTAATTGTAAAGATTTTTGTACAAACACACAATATTCATCAGATACCACTTTTTCCTGTCTGGTTCTCACACCTAGACCATTAAAACGACTAAACAAAAGCATTCCTTACCATTTTGGGCCTTACTTACTCTGTCTCTGGCCCGGTCCAGTTGCTCCCTCTGCTCCCCCAGCTCCTCGATGATGTCCGTGCCGATCTGCTCCGTCTCGACTGCGATGCGTTGACTGCGCTCGATGCTTTGAGTGGCGTTGTTCAGAGACTCGTGTCCCTGTAGAAGCAGCGCTCTCTGGGACTGTAGGTGTGTCTGTACGGAAAGATCATTTTGATATACATACACAGTAGCACTGAAAGCATACAGATAGCGGCAAATCGATATGTCAGGTTTGAAATAAAGAAAATCCCCTTACGCTTTGCTGGTTTTGTGATGAGTAGATGCCGTAGTTAACTCCTTCAGTCGTCAGGTGAGAGGAATTGTTCTTCATCTCTCTCTGAAGCTTGGCCAGATCGCGTCGATAAATGCGCAGCTTTGTGCTCATGCCATTTCTAAACGATGGAGGGGCCCCACGCAGCTCTTCCTCCATACCTTGCAACTAAGACACAAGAAAGAAACTTTACTGAGTGCTCAATTAATTTATTTCATATTTCAAATGGGAAAATTGGATTTAGTTCATGAACGTAAAATAAAAATACAATTTGGACCTTACAGAAACAATAAATATATTATCAAAATGTGCCCTTGAATCAAGTTTTTATCAGTGTACTCCTATATAAAGGCACATTCATGAGTGGACCCAAGGAATAATGGTCATTGCTGCAGTAATAATTAATGGGGATCCGTAATAAAGATAAATATTCATGCAAAAATGCACTCTAAGACTGCAGGATATGGGGGGAAAATTGTTAGAATGTTAGATATTTAAAGAAAAACTTGAAGCAATCTGTTTTCAAATAAAAAGACTAATAATGCAGGTGAAATTAGACAGATTTGTTTTTGGCTGTGCTGGTCAAGCAAAATAAATCTCAGCTTGACGGAGGACCTGGTGTTATTGATTATTGATATATTTTTATTTCTTGCAAATATGGCTATTACACGAGCTAACATGCAATAATGAGAACACTGCAAATACACTGCAGCCTTAGAGCACACATAATGCAGGCAACAGGACAGGTGAGGTGTCTTGCTCAAGGACACAATAACAGAACCGCCAGCCTCAAGTGAGCAAAAACCATTGAGCGTCGCCCTGGATGATGTTGATAGTAAGTAATTCATGTATAAAATTGTACTACAATCAAATATAAATAGAAACAGAACACTGACACACAACAATTTATATATAAATCCCATTTAATTATGAAAAACTAACGAGTGAAACAGCCAAAAAAGCAATGCTCACCACTTCCTCAGCTTCCCCTTGCCTCTCATCGAAAACTCTGACCAGCTTCTTCCTCTCCTCTAAAAAGGCAATTGCATTTAAGAATATTAAACTGCAATTCGCATAATATTGTAATAATCATATAGTAATAGGATTGTTTACCTCCGTTGCATTTGAGGGCTCTCTCTGGAAGCAGCTTTAGCTCGTCGTAAAGTGATCTGTACATTTCGTGGAGCTTCTCAAACTCTTCCGACGACATTTTGTACAACTTTGTGCCTGAATGTATTATTTTTTACAACAAAATATTCCTTTTAAATCAATTAAAACGGACAGTGAAGTAGTTTTGCGTTGGGTTTTAATCAGATCCCCGGGACTTCCTTATCATGGACCTCGTGATTAGCTGTCTACAAGATGCCTGAACAAAAAGAAAATAAATGTGGGTTTTACAAAAGGAGTTGTATTATTTCAATGGCCATAAAGAGTACATGAACATATAAAGCCGTAATATTTATTAATATGACCCAGGTACAAAATATGAACCACATTGTGTTGCTTTTTGTTTTGGCGCTCAATGGACTGCTTAAAGTTTTCTGTAAATGTAGTTTTTGTAAAATTGTAATAACATTCCCACTTTAGATCATTTCTGTTGTATGCTATTTTTTCCCTTCACATTTTAGTATTTAGGCTAATCTTCGTGATATGAAAGAATGACAACAAAATGACTAGCATGATGTTGTATTTTAAACACTTTAGCAAATAAATAGCAATTAATATGTCACGAACAATTAGAAAACAAAGATTATTCGGGTCTAAAATAATAAATAAAACGTAAACAGCTGATTATTATAAATGAATAATCTAGTCACAGCCTAGACATAAAAACTACAATCCCATGATGCAGTGCGGGGTATCTTTCACACACTGCTTTATGCTTTGACATCAGCTGTTCTGCCTCCAGAGCAGGACAGAGGCAGCAGAGACGGACCTCCTTATCCTTTTCATTATGCTGCTTTTGTGTGTTTTGGCGAGCCTCTGCGTCGTCGTGTTTTTAGCCATCACCTTTTCAGCGCACATAAGGTAAGTGCCATCTCTCTATTTTACATTATTCATACGAAAAAGCGGTGTCAAGCACGTCACGGATGGGTTGGCTGGCTCAGGGCATCATAGTGCAAAGATTATGACATTATTATAGACGTGTGAGGTCCTTGATTTGCTATTGTGCACAACCAAGGCGTGTTTTTTTTTTCATATTTCTTGTGATTTTCATTGTCCAACGCGTGGCTGGACGAATGGCCCACGGAAAATCAATGAAACATAAGAGTGATGGAGAGGTGGTGGGATTTTTTTTTGTGCAAAGATGGGATGAAGCGGCTCTTCCGTCTAACCTGCTCGCACCAATCGGGAGGCAACGCGTGGGCGGAGCTATATTTACATGCATTATTCCAGCAAAGTCATTGGGTAAAAGCAAAACTCTGCTCACTGGTGTGTCTCGGACGATTTACTCACTGCGAAGGCTCATTGTTCAAGTTAGACATACGAGCATGTGAATAATTAAACCAGGCTGTCCATATGTCCATGTGTGTCTAACGAGAACAAGCTAGAGTGGTCATAAGTGGGAGTAGCACTAGCAGTAGCCCTAGTAGTAGTAGTAGAAGTAGTGTAAGGTTGGCAGGTGGATAGTAGCTTTTCTAAATCAGTGCACACTGTCTCTGTGCCCTTGAGCAACAAACTTCATTGAGTAGCTCAGTTGGTAGTGCATTCCCCTGCTGATAATATTAATATTAACAATGTTAATGATAAATGGCTTACACTTATATTGTACTTTACAAGCCTGAGTTCACAAGCTTCTCAAAGCATCACATTGTAGTTATCATTAATTTGCTTCACGCTCAGCAGTGTTAAGCAACTATTGTAGCCACAGATGCCCTGAGGAAGGCTGACAGAAGCGAGGCTGCCAAACTATCCCACACCACATTCATCCGGGTTAAAGATGGGTGACGTGTCATGATGTTAATAATGCTGTTACAATTCGCTCAATTAAAGTCTACGTCTGTCCTGGCGTCATAGGCACAAGTGGAATTGTTTATGGAGTTTGATTGTTTTTTTGTTTTTTTTGTTTTTTTTTACAATATGCAACACCTGTGTAAAGGGACATTTTTTTAATTTAAGGCTCTCAAAGCATATACATTAGCGGGTCATTCATTCCTGGCAGGTGCACTGCAGACTCTCTTTGTGTCCTTGGGCAAGTCACTTCACCCACCGGCTGTGTGATGTAGTGTGGTGTAATGGGTTGGTGGTGGTAGGGGAGGGCAATGGCTTCGCTTCCTTCAGTCTACCCCAGGTAACCATCACTGACTGGAGTGAATGACTGGAGCAGGGGTCACCAACCCTATGCCCGTGGGCAGTGGGCACCCAGGTGCACTTCAAGGCATCCCCAGTGGCCCTTGACATTTAATATGCCAGATTCTTAAAAATACAGTTATTTCTGTTCTTCTGACTCAATATTTGTTTTGAATAATGATCTAGTGACATTGTATGGTTAATATTAAACTGTGCAACTTTAAGTCTTTTGGAACAACTTAATGCTCTTGAAGTAGCCATCGGCTGTAAAAAGGTTGTTGAGCCCTGGACTACAGTGTAGCGCTTTGAAAAACTTGTCAAACAAAGGTTTGTAAAGCGGAATACAAGTGTATGCCATTATTGTTGTTATTATATGTTCATTCAGATATATTTATCTGATGAGTGGAGAGGTTATATTATGAAACTAAATAATAGTGAGTGTGTATGTTTGTATATATTTGCATTTTCATAGAAAATATGCTGCTGGAAGTTTGTGTTCGTCGGCAGTTCGACTGGATGGAAAAACGGTCCTCATCACAGGAGCCAACACAGGGATCGGGAAGGAGACAGCGCTTGATCTGGCAACAAGAGGTGAGACTCCAGACAAATGCTCCATTCTCAAAATGCTTTCTAGAGTATTGATTGGAAGTACCAACATGAACTGTTTTATATTGCTGTAACCATTGGTTAGGCTAAATTATTTGTCCTGTCTTTGTTTGTTTGTTTTTTGGTAGGTGCCCGGGTGATCATGGCTTGCAGAGATGTAGAAAAAGGAGAAGAGGCGGCTGCTAGTATCAGAGCATCATGTTCCAAAGCTGATGTTGAGGTCCGCGAGCTTGATTTGGCTGATACGTGTTCAATACGAGCTTTTGCACAGAAATTTCTCAGAGGTAAAAACCAAATTATTGAAGATGGTAGATATGTGGACATAAAGCGCAGGTATTGATTTAATTGTCATCTTTTTGCGTGCAGAGGTCAATCAACTTCACATCGTCATAAACAATGCTGGAGTCATGATGTGCCCCTACACCAAAACTGTGGATGGATTTGAGATGCACATCGGAGTCAATCACTTGGGTAAGACTTTAGTGAAGGGCTAATGGTAGCTATGGAGTGCATTCTCCCACTAATCCAAAGGTTGTTGGTTCGATCTCAGCCCCTAATAGGCTCCAGTCAGAAATAAGGGGGAGGAAATGAATGGAAAGCGCAGTTCATCGGAAGAATTTATACCATGTTCTTCTATATTGTTTATAAAATGTCTTTTCGCTGTAAACTTCATATGTAAATAATACATCCCCTTTCATCCACAGGGCACTTCCTGTTGACGTACCTGCTGATTGGTCTGCTGAAGCGCAGCGCTCCGGCTCGCATCGTGGTCGTCTCGTCGCTGGCTCACAACTTTGGCTGGATTCGCTTTCATGACCTTCACAGCCAGGGCAGCTACAACAGCGGATTAGCTTACTGCCAAAGCAAACTGGCAAATGTGCTTTTTACCAGAGAGTTGGCGCGCAGACTGCAAGGTACACAAACAAACTCAAATCGAGCACACGACATGGGAGAGCGGACAGATGACTTGGTCTGGACAAACAGAATAGTGGGAGATTGACGATTAGACACTGATATTAAGTTGGATTTTACCTTTTAAAAACACTGTATTCACAGAATATGGGACAAAAATAGATATGTGATAGAGTGTAGAAACTTGAAAACATGTTTGTCGGATGCAAAACAAAGCTGCATTAGATTCCCAAAAGTAACTTACTCATGGACACCTGTCCCATTAACATCCCACTTCCAGACGGGCAATCGGGCACAGTAGGCTCAAATGTGGTGCGTGTATTCGGACTTTTCTTTTTTCTGGAGATACTCAGGATTATTTAGACTTTTATTTAATTTTAATACAGGTTATGCATGTGATGTCATAACTTCGTAACAGCATGGCAGTTAGCAATTCATCACGGCAACACTAGTAAAATGAGTGAAATTTTGAGTTGCTTTTGCCACTCAATTTGCAATGTTGAAAGTTCCATTTCTAATTGGATTAAAAACAAAATCTCTTGAAAATAATTACATTTATGCTTTAGTATTGTAATGCATTGGAACTGGGTGTTTCTGACATAATTTTGTGCAATATAGGTCTATTTTTCAAATTTCAAATCATTTCCAAAACATTTTAGTTCTGATTTGATCATGATCTAGGCCTAGTGGTACTTGGAAGGTCTAATATTTTATGTTAATATTTTTTTGTGAGAAGCTAGGCTGAAAAGTTTGGAACAATTAGCTACCTATTCATCGTCTATCTCTCCTTCTTCCTCTTCCGTCTGATCCTGTGTAATTTTCTTTCCTGCTGTAAAGCAAGAGACTGCAAGCGATTTAGTCCCAGGCAGAAGATACAGGTAGAGAGAGAGGGCCGCTGAGAGTCCTCTCTGTGCGGCTCCGTGCTCCGCTCTGTGCGCTCTCTCTTATGGACTTTTCCCCCTGTCTCCCCTGTGTGTGCATGTACTACGTGATCGAAAGTTATTTTTAGTGACTTGCGCAAGCTGAAGACATGCACAGGTGCGCAAGAACTGCCTGTTTCCTATAATAGCAAAAAGTGCCAAGGACGGAAATTTACGTCTTTGGCAGGCAAAGAGTTAACATGCATGCTGTAAACATTCACATGCAACAATCGTAAAGCTGTGTTTGATTCATATCTAATTATTATCAGATAATTGAATTTCCTTGTGATATTTCAACAGGTTCTAACGTGACGGTGAATTCGGTGCACCCCGGGACCGTGAATTCGGATCTGACGCGGCACTCGACTGTGATGATGATCCTGTTCACTGTGTTTTCGATGTTTCTGAAGACGCCTCAAGAAGGAGCTCAGACCAGCATTTACTGCGCTGTGGCCGAGGAGCTGCAGTCCATTTCTGGGAAACACTTCAGGTACATGAGCCAACTGCATCATCGTGCACAAATAATAGTCCTCTTGGTAAATATTTTTATGTTTTGCTCAAAAATACAAAAAAGCCTCTTGTGTTGTATCCTTTTGGAAGTGGTTTGTGTTGTCTAACCCAGAGCAGTGCGACATGGTTCATAATTTAAGTGGTGCTTCTGGCGCAGTTTAGTTTCCTCCTCCATCTGATCTGACAAATAACACTGTGACCGTCAGAAGACATGAGAAAAACAGAGCTGCATATTTGGCCTCAAGGAGAAATCAAGTCTGAAATAAGAAAAGAGTAAACAGTAAACAGTGAAATACTTCAAAATGAATATAAAAATCAGTTTGTTTTGGTTTAGATGGATTTGTAATAGATAATAGGTCACATAAGCGGAGTATAGTGTGTCTTTTAATTCAGAGGATGGAGTTACTTGTTTAAGGACTTTAACCCAAGCAAGCAAGTCTACATATGTACAAAGGTTACTGCAAAATACTACAAAATCTGAAGGCAATAATGAGTAGAGAGTTTGCCTTGCAATCGTAAGGCTGGCAGTGGGACAGTGGATCCAATTTACCCCATAACTGCAATCTGGCTGTTGTGTTATGCGTTTATGGCAACATGCACTGTCCTGACTAAATAAACCAAATAATCAGTGCCTCTATATCTGTGGTTTTCAACTTGTGGATCAGGACTCAAAGTAGGTTCACATTGTGGAACTTTTTATGCGAAGAAATAAACCTTTTATTAGTGTGTATTTGCCATTTTAGTAGTTTAGGATAAAAACAATTAGGGTGACAGGCAGGTCACCTTAAAAACAGATCCAATGTTGCTTTTTCTACTGCAGAATCCTGAATACTGCCCTTTTCTCTCCCAAAAACCTCCTTCACTGTGCTTTGTAATATACTAAAAATAATCTTCAAAAGCATGTAAGATTTTCCACTGTTGTAGACTACGGCGCCATGGTTTTACCACATCATTACTTTTTAATCTGATTTTGTTCTGTTCCAGTGACTGCGCCCCTGCCTTCGTGGCTCCCCAGGGCAGGAGTGAGGAGACGGCCCGAAGACTGTGGGAGGCCAGCTGTGAGCAGCTGGGCATCGAATGGGACTAATTTTTACTTAGCATACTCTATATAAAATCCCAAAGAGGGCTTAACCTTCAAAATATCATCAAAATATCTCAATTGTTTTACTCTAGTCCTCATCTGACTTTGAATACAATCTTTATATCCAGGTAACAAGCTGTACCATAATGTGAATTTGCTTATTTTGTGTGATATTGCTGTAAGTATTTAGACCTACAGTGCAGTGCAAAAGTATTCTCCGCGTGATGATTTTCTATTTTATGTTATGAAATTGACCAGGGACTTTTTCAGATTAGTTGTGAGGATGTAAGAGGACTTTAAAGGAGGCATATCATGCAAAATCAACAGTTTTGGGCTTTAACCATGTCATAACGTTCTGTCATCAAAAACAAACCTGGAGTATTTCACTTCATTCATGCAGTTTAAAGTAACCATGTTCACGTTTACTACTGCAGCATCTTAAATCTGTATTTTCTTGATTTTGAGGTGTCAGAGCTGAAATACAAAATTGTCCTTAATTTTCTTATTGTTGATAAATCATCGTTGAACTGGCTATGAGCAATTCTGTGCACAAAGTGAGATATGATAATATTTTAATGCTCTCACAATGGAGAAATTCAATGAATGCCATTGATTTGCTAACATGCCATTAGTAAAAATTGAAAGCTTGTTATCACTGTTCTATTACCATGTCAATCCCACTGATGCCTGCAGAGGGCGCTCCAGGTCAATTTAAAACCCTGATCTGCCCTCTGTCTCATGTCTTGCCGTCTTATATGCATGATATGTCCACTGTAAAAGGTGCACTGCGGAACATTTTGGATCATACTGTACTCATTTTTTTTAGGTTTTTCAATGATAAAAAATATCTGGAATAATATAAATGCTTAAATTTTATTCTATTTATTGGCTGAATTGTTTCGCAGTGTACTTTTACGGAGTGCTCTTTTAAGACATGGAGTGAAGAGACTTAACTGCGTAAAAACAAATTATTCAATTCAGAATATCTACATTTTTGCCTCACTATAAAGAGCATTTAACTAGAAGAGCTTTAAAGGTGTGCTATTTAACTTTTCATGTGAAAAAACAAACAAAAAGACTTCATATCAGTGCATACAGCAAAAGTGCATATTGGACATTCTAGTGAGCCAGTGGCTGTATGGGCCTTTACTTTGTCACTGAAAGGTCAAAAACGTCAAAAATATAAAATATATATCATTTTTCACATAAAAACTTACGTAGTGCACCTTGAAGTTTGATTTCATGTCAGGGCACTATCTGAACCATTGCGAGAAAGGGCCAGTGCCTTGCTTGAGGTCTACACTTACAAAGCACTTCTAGTTTTTTTTTTTTTTTTAATTTTGTGTGTTTTTGTACATAGTTAATTAAATGATGTTTTTTTCTTTTCTTTTTTTTACCCAAGACTTTTGCACAGTACTGTCGATACTTGGGGGTTTCTTGCACAACAACAAGCAAAAAGCCGACCTCATTTGACGGTATAACTCTGTAAAGAACAATAACTTTTTAACTATATATTTTTGTGAAACAATGTGAATACAGTGTAGGCAAAAAGCTACTTGTGTACTGCTGTAGGATACTGTGAAGGGTCAAACCAGGGTAAACAACCAGCATATTTCAAGTCAGTATTGCTTTTTATCATCCATTACATAGCCCACATTTTACTGAGATCAACACTTTATGAGATGCCATATTGTAGAAATAAGAAGTTAATCGAAGCCTCAATTGTTGCTTAAATTTTGTCTGTAAAGTAACAGGAGTGTCCAGAATATCACTTTTCTATGGCTTTCAGCTCCTCAAGTTGTAATTTAGGATTGTGAAATGCCAAAGGTGACTCTTTAATGTTACTGGTGGGAGTCCTGAGTTGACATTTTTTTTATAATAACATTTTGGTAAGATAAACCTCACATAAGGAAAAAAAAAAGGGTTACAAAATCTAAACAAGTTACATATACATAACATATTTCAACTTGCATAACTGTGGGGTTTGGGAAATGCGTTATCTCTTCAACTAAAGTCTGGGCACTCCTGTTATTGCATTTAGGCTCTAGGTCAATTTGGGTTGCTAATCGTTTGGAGAAGCAGGCAGGAGTTCTAAACGATATTAAATACTATGCTACCTACATATTTTTGAATTTTAAAAATGAATATAGGACTGTCTTGCTGCTTCTCCTCACTCTGCAACAGCTACTTGTTTAAGTTAAGACTATATTAACACCAATTATTTATGCTATTCCTCACGTAAGAGTTTGTATTTAAGAAATATAAGTTATATTACCTAGAATAATAACTATTTTAAGATTGTGCCATTGTTCTAATAATCCCATTGCCAAATTAAACACATCCCCGGAGCAGGAATACTTTCAGCGCCCACACGTTCAGTACGAACTTTGCCAAGTTTATATTCAGTGTTTTCTACAGAAACGGACTCATGCCTTTACTACGTTTCCATCATGTTCAGAGTTGAATGTTTACATTGATGTAAATAAAATTACCTATTATTACACAGTAATACTTTTTTACATTTTCTTTTGATTCAGTTACTGTATGTTCTTATCAACTGTTTATTGAAGGTTAGTGCTAGACAGTCGGCTCTGGAGGATCTGCTGTAATATTGGATAGATCTATGAGTTTGTTTGTCTGAAAATAATGTAACCTAACCTTAACAATATCCCTGTTCTGTTCCTAAATGTTTTGTCATGGCATCTCAAGTTTTCACAGCCGACTATCCAGCATTAGCTCTTATTCAAGTTTGAAGTAGATGTCCTTTTTTTACCGGTGACTAAACACTTACTAGTGTTGCTATAGAGCAGGGGTCCCCAACTGGCAGACCTGGGTACAAATCCAGACCTCCAGAGGCTTTAGTTCGGACCCCAAAGCATTTTCATCCTCAATATACTATATATTATCTAAGGCTGAATGACAACTTCACGCATCAGGCTTATTTTTTTTAAGTTACTACTTTTACAACATACTTTTATGGACCAAAAATAATGTTGCAATACAAACTGAAAGAAATGTCAGGTATAGTGCTATAGTAATGTTTGACATGTTTAAGACCAATGACCGCTTAGGTCCGGAGCCCAAACGGATACGCCAAAGGTTCCAAAGGTAAAGTTTGTCGACCTAAAGCAGATTCGTGCCCCCTGCTATAGAGGCTGTACAATAGATCAACAAAATATTATAATTGCAATATTAAGAGATTAGATCACAAGAAATCACTGAGGTCGTCCATCTGACTGACATTCACACAATTCTTGCAAAAACAGCCCAAAACAAAATGCCACAGTAACTTAAAAATGTGCAAATGTTGAGGTTCTAGTCATGATTATACTAAATTTGTTTTGTTTTGTTGTGATTTAGTTTTAAGACTAGTTTTGACACAATTAGATGAAGAAATTTACAGTTTACAGCATAATTATTACAATACTATATCATCAATGCAATGTTCAGGATGGTTATCAAAGTAGTATCTAGTTGCTACTATACTACTCTTACGTCGAGTTACTACTGTCATTACTGCTCCTCACATTTTACTACTACACAGCTTAAATTTACAAGTTGAAGTCGAAAAGCACTTTAGTCTAAACGAATGCTTACACAAGTGGTGTTGGAGAAATGTAAACCACAATGCTACCATCAAGTTAATATGAATTGAATAGTTTTTATTATTTAATTACATCATAAATTACAAGGAGGAAATTAATTACATTTCAACAACATCATCTGCCTCTTTATGCAGTAAATACACTTTTTTATTTTACAGTTTTCTTTAAATTCTCCAGTATTTTAATAAAGTATAAAGTGCGGCAGTGATGAGACAACAGTCGGAAAGAGCAGAGTGCAATAATGTCAAACGTGCCTCTTAAAAACTGGCTTTTTCTGTCTCATGAAGGATCTCAAATGACACAAAGGATAAGCAAACAAAACGACATGAATAAGTGGTTCTCAATTGGTGTGCGTCCAATTGTGTGATCAGATTTCATCATAATAATTATTACAACTACTTTTTACAGCATTTTTTGGCACGTACATTTTAAAAACCAATCAATTAAACTAAAACATTTAAATTTATACATTCAGTTTCTTTATGGCTCACTTTTTCGGGACAAGCTTCACCAGATGAGAATCACTCATCTACATGTACGCAAAAGTAAATCTCAATACATTATTAGACAGATAAGCCATGAAATCAGGATTCTTAAAAGGCATCTTAAGTAACGTCAGGTGATTTTTGAACAAGAGATCTTGGACGATTTCCCTTTTTTAAAACAATTGCTATATCATGACGTGTCATATTGTGATAACAGACAAGTCCTGTTGTTTACTTAAAACTATCTAAAAACACGAGCAGAATTGTGTGTGAATGTCCCTTCTGTAATCTTATAGAGCAGATAATTTGAAAACAACTAAATGCCCCTTAAATACTTCATTTAGCAAAAAGTTGGCAAAAAGCAAAAATACTGAGATAGTGAGTGATAAAATGAGAAATGCTAAAACAGTAAAACAATCTGTTCGGAGACACAAGGCAAAGGACAAGATCTCAAAGTTTGTTTCCCTTTTGGCTGAGGTAGCACAGTGCGGTGGACTCACACAGCTGTTTTCTTGTAACATTGTTCCTTCCTTCAAAGTTAAATAAAGCACAGTGGTGATTTGTTCAGTTTGCAGAGACAGAGAAGAGATTTATCCACTTAACCTTATACTTTTTATGCTAAATGTTTATTTTCCACGATCATCCATGTCATCGCCGTCATACGTATTTATTCATTATGAAAGAATTTAAGATGCCAAAATAGTGGTTTTCAGTGTATGATTACACTTAAACTGAAATATATCAATCTGTATGTAAAAGTAAATCCACAATAAAGTAAAAAAGGGATCACTTTGCAGTATATCGGCACAAAGCCTGGAGAAATATGATTTACTATGAAAATATGAGAGATAAGACCCACCTTACGCGAATGAGTTAGCATGGTGTTACAGTCAAATCCATATCAATTTACTAAGATCTTTTCAAAATATATTTACATTTTGAAAAGATCGTAGTAAATTGATCCGAGTAAATCCTTCTTCACCTACATTTTTTAAATACCTGACCAATTAAAACTAATCTTAATAAGTTTTTTTAACTCCTATAGTGAATTTGGTACAGTTTATCTTTGTAACCTCTCGTTCCGTCTCTGTGATTTTCACCTGGCGTTGGGTCGGCCTTGGCGCTGCTGAGGAGCAGACTTGAGGTGCTCAGCGAGCCACTGTTGACAGATGTTTAGCATCACGGTGTCCTTGGCCTCGTCTGCAGCCTGTAGGACGTCCTGCACCAGGGGCCCCGCACGGCCCAAGTCCAGCTTCACCGCCAACAGGTACGCAGGCCGCAACTTACTGCACGACAGGTAGGCTTTGATCTGAAAAAAAGAGCAGCAAAAACAATGAAGTACGATCTTATTTTGTATTGAGGTAAATGGCATGTTCATTACAGCATCTAGCTGTTGGGACGTGGAACGTCACCTCGCTGGCGGGGAAGGAGCCTGAGCTGGTGCGGGAGGTCGAGAGGTACCGACTAGAGATAGTCGGGCTCACCTCCACGCACAGCTTGGGCTCTGGAACCCATGTCCTGGAGAGAGGATGGACGCTCCATTTCTCTGGCGTTGCCCACGGTGAGAGGCGGCGAGCTGGGGTGGGCTTGCTCATTGCCCCCCAGCTCAGCCGCCACGTGTTGGAGTTCACCCCAGTGAACGAGAGGGTCGCGTCCCTACGCCTTCGGGTTGGGGACAGGTCCCTTACCGTGGTCTCGGCCTACGGGCCGAACAGCGGTAGGGAGTACCCGGCCTTCTTGGAGTCCCTGGGAGGGGTACTTGATAGTGCTCCGACTGGGGACTCCGTTGTTCTACTGGGGGACTTCAACGCCCACGTGGGCAACGACAGTGAGACCTGGAGGGGCGTGATCGGGAAGAACGGCCCCCCCGATCTGAACCCGAGCGGTGTTCAGTTATTGGACTTCTGTGCTAGCCACAGTCTGTCCATAACGAACACCATGTTCGAGCACAAGGGTGTCCATATGTGCACGTGGCACCAGGACACCCTAGGCCGGAGGTCGATGATCGACTTTGTAGTTGTGTCATCTGATCTCCGGCCGCGTGTCTCGGACACTCGGGTGAAGAGAGGGGCGGAGCTGTCAACCGATCAC
>OMNZ01024519.1:6364-16443 GCA_900303255.1 Lesueurigobius sanzi | reverse complement strand
TTTTATGTGCTAAATGGCAAGTAATGCATAGGCTACATGCATTGCAACAATGTCGCTACTACAGTTACGTGATGTTTTACGCGCTAAGGCTAACAGATGCACATGCTATACGGAGCTCGCCAGGGGACATGAAGGGGGAAAGTTTTGTGTTTATTTTACTAGTGCCTGCAGTAAGCAGACGAAAAGCCTTCGCTGCTCTGCTACTTCTGGAGCTGCAGAAAAGGACTAGGAAGAGACGGTAATAATCCCACGTTTCCCCTGGCACATGGCTCATTATGCATCATAAACAAAGCGCTGTACTGTGAAAAAAAGCATTGATGACGCTTGCGGGATCCGTACAAAATTGAACCGCTGCGTTTTCTTGCTGTGGTGCCGCAGACATGACGTTGACGTGACGCAATGGTGTAAACATCCACATCATTTTACATTAACATACATTACATTCTATTGTTAAGGCAGACGTGTGTAAAACGGGACATGGCCATAACGTACTGTATGTAAATGAGGCGTAAACTGTTTGTAACCTGATGTATCCGGCAAGCTTTTTGATTTCAAATACATCTTAAAAGAGTCCAATCACTAACGTTGGGTTCGACTCAACCATTTTTGTGCAGAGCAGGTTAAAGGCGGGACATGACCAAAATGCCCTGGTGTTTGGTTAAGAACAAACATGGCTACTAAGGACTTTTTTGATGCCGCAATTGACTCTGTTTTAGCTGAAATGACGACTATTTCTGCTTTGAAAAGAGCAACGAGACAACTGGATTGGGCAAAAGAACGGTAGGCGGGTACTAATAGGTGTTCACCCAGTTATCTTGAAGTATTGCTGTAACGGTCCCTCCCTTTCACGAGCGGATTGAACGAGAGCCATCCCAGATTTATAATGTGTAGAACTCAAATCAGAGTGCTACGCCAGGTTAACTTCAATGACCATTTTGTCAAAATGCACTTATTTTCTCACATTGTAGCGACAACATCTCCATTTTACACTGTAAAGTGTTGCCCCCATAAGAAATTTAAAAAATGGCGTAAGCGGTTCCATCGGCCGTTTTGTGTTCAGCCAACAAACTTAATTTAATGTCTTGTTACTACATAATAAAAACTTGCTGTTGGCTGAACACAAAACGGCCGATGGAACCGCTTACACCATTTTTTTAAAATTTCCTATGGGGGCAACACTTTTTACAGTGTAGTAGCTCCTACAGATTCCAAACTTTCCAGTCTTGGACTTTGTTCAGAAGGAATTTCCAATATTTGAATTCCTGATTTATTTAGTTTTTGAACCCTAAAAAAAAGGCAACATTGGATTTTTTCTTTTTTTTACAGATTTATTCACTAATAACTAGGTGATTCAAAAACTGATTTAAAAAAAATATCCAAAATCCCATCTGGACAAATCTTTGTAACTAATATATCAACAAAATAAAACCATACATTTAAACATAAAAATATAGGCAATTTTGACAATATTTATGCATAATATGCCTTATTTTTAAATTAAAACTAGTCCTACATTTTGTATCTCATAGTATTCCAGTAATATACAGCTAAACATTCAAATTAACATCACTCAATTGAAAAATGTTCCCTATTCAAGTGAATTGTTTTAATATTGTGGCCTCTATGATGCTCAAGGATCAATTGTTTTAGGGATTTGCACCAGAAAACTCCCAGAAACCCCAAAAACAATTGATCCTGGAGCGTCATAGAGGTCACTGTGATGGAATGTATATGTGCCATGCTACACCGCCTCAGTAAAAATTCAAGTATGCACTAATATCTCACATAAAAAGTTACATAATACAACTTTAAAGATTGACTTTGCAAGATCCTCAAACAAACCATCACCTGAAAGCATTCCATATGTACAGAGAAATACATTCTCTTCTATTGGACTCCATAAATATCTTGCAGTCTCAACGCCAATTTGAATCTATCTAAAACTTTATGAATGACAATGACCCGACTACAAAGAAGGCATTGACTCCACAGAAAACTGCAATGTAGCACTTATTTTATACAGCGTTGATTTCCCGCGTATACCTTTGCGATAGAACTTATTATATAGAGTGGGATATGCAGAAACGTTAAATAATAGATTTTTCAGACCGGGTTACACAAAAAGGAAAAAGTAAGTAAAAGTTTTCAGCAAAGTTTCCCAAATGTCTTGCATGGCTGAGCTCATTTCTTCATGCCAAAATCTCTAACTCCTCATTTTGTTCACGTGGATCCCATCGCTCCTTCGCGTTCCCCGCTGCCTATCTCCTTTTCTCCTTTACTGCTTTGGTCCACTCGTGCTTGTTCATGTCTCTAACAATCCCTGCAGGGAATAGTATTTTCCATTCAGCAATAAGGGCCTGAACACTCAATGAGAAGTGCATTGGAAGCAATAACACGATAGTCACGTGTACAAGCTGGTTTCATGTTTGTCCCGGTTGTACAAGTCGGCTGTGATAGATTTGTAGAAGTGCAAATTATGTTAGAGAGACTGAGTTACTGTCATGTTAATCGCTCATACCAAGCACACATCAAGCATATCACTAAAGCATCCTTCTTCCATAACTCGCTCCTCTCTCTCCCAGACCACAGCAAAAAATATTCCTCCACGCCTTCATCATCTCCAGACTCGATTATTGTGGGTACTGAATGGAATATTAGACTTTCATGACAGTATTTTCCATTTAACTGTCAAAATGCAGTATAGTAGTTTGACATGGTTTCTCCATAGTTTCATAGCACCTATCTATGAAATAAAAAGGGCCATTGTCTCCACTGTTAATGTAAGTGGTATTAATATTCAGACTATTGAGCACACCAATTTTTCATATAGGCCGCACGTGTCTATAAGCCGCAGGTGTCCACGTTGTAGGTGTGTATTAGAGACCTGCACAGGACGGGATTTTCAGTCCCGCTTCCAACAGTTCCCTGCCCGCTCCCGAGGGTTGCGCCACAACTGGCGCCCGAGAGATTCCCGTAGGTCCCAAGTTATATTGAAATACAGGCTGCTGCTGTGACGCGCTGCATCAGCAGAGCCACAGTCTGTTTGCTACAGAAAATCTGCACTATTCTTTCCTCACTGATGTTAGTGTGATATTAATGCATGCTCTCCAGAGCACACATTCTTCAGAGGGAGAAATGTACGACCCTGCCAACCTGAGCTGATCGCCTGACCTGATCGCGTTGAACCAGGTTCAACTAAAGCAGGGCTGGGCAAACTTCAATCTGCCCCTAGCATGACCTAACCTGATATGTGTTGGTTAAAAAGGATGAATTTGAAATGCATTTCGGTGATCTATTTGAGAATTCACTTGTTTTAAATAAATAAGGCTAGTCCGGCCCACCTAGCAAGTTCAAAAACCAGGTGTGGCCCTTGCACACCTTTTTGCCCATACCTGAACTAGAGCCAGTGCTCTGGTTTGATCGGGGCTAAATAAAATCCAGGTATTGCAAGCTGTTGTCAGGTATTTCACCCCAAGAGGGTAAGCACATGCTTTTTCTGCTACAGCATTCACACCAGATCCAATAGACGCGCTAGGGGCGAGTGATTTACATGTCAGCAATCAGACTGAATCTAGCTGTGATGTGAAGTGAGGAGATGGGACTGCCAGGTGAAAGTTGTTTCTGTATTTTAATTTTAATATGTACTAAAACTAGGGTAGATCTAGCTGATAGCATTTAGCTCATCACAAATGATGGGAAAAAGTGCCACAAGGCTATTTTTCAACGAGTTTCTTGTAATTCCATGGCCAATTCTCTATTTAAAGTGACCTTTTCAAATGGAAATAGTGTATTTAGCTATATTTTATTGAGCATTGATTGATTTACTAACAGAAGGGCAGCCAGCGGGAGCGGTGGAAGATAATAGGGGATAGTAGCAGAGGCTCCAAAGCCAGCCGGGACAACACCTCCTCAAACTGGGCCTGAAAACACGGAAATGCTGCTTGGAGCCGCTGTCATCTAGGCGCAGTATATCTGAAGGATTCGCTGAACCAAAGGACTGTGCCTCTGCTGCCGTAGTTCGGCTTTCCTCATTAGATAATGATCGCGGAGTGGCTCAGTATAGCAAATGTCCGCCATGTTGGCTTGAGAGACAACAGGAAACCACAACAAGATACACAGCTCCGCCTAGTGATGACACGTGAAATTTACTGCAGAATGGAGCGATTTTTTTCAGGCGATGGAAGCGTGAACTTTCAAAATGACCAAGCAAATAATGCCAGGCGTTTCATGCGATTTTTCTGCTTCCATCGCGTTCTCTATGAACGTACCACTAGAGGCCGTTAGCAGTAGCCACTGTATTGTATAGGCCGCAGTGTTCAAAGTGTGTGAAAAATGTTGAGGCTTATAGTCCGGAAATTATGGTAATCAATATTGCTAATTGTTGTTGGTTGAATGGACTTGAAGCAACAAGGTTCATGTGGCAAATTTGTGAACCTAATTCATAACAAATCAACTGAAAAACATGAACGTCCCTGCATTACATCTGAACCAAGGTATAATTGAATGGCCGTGACGCAACTTATTGAAAGGAGAAACATTTGCAGTTCGACAGCAGTAAGTAGAGGCTTTTGCAAGTGTTTAGATGGCTGAGTTTGTTTAAGAAAACGTCAAAACCTATCAGATAAAATGATGTAAAGAAAGAGAAAGAGCGGAATGTGTAGCACGTCTAGATGTAACAAGTCAGTATTAAAGAATTTGGAGAGAATTCAGCCAACTGGATCTCCTTCTCACTCTGCTTTAGCTAAAACCTTAAGCCCTTTTCATTGTCATTCCACAACGCAACAACACTGATTGATGTCATTTTTCATTTGCAACTTTTTGTCATTGTTTAGCAGTGATCGCACAGGGGTTTCTTTTCCCTTCACTCAGGAAATTCTGCCACATCAAAAGTTTGTCCCTCAAAGCTACAATGACAGATTTGGTTGTTGTGCGGATTGGCCTGTCACTTCGCTATGTCCTGCCGTGATTGGATGATAAATACTGCAATTAAAGTGCACAGACAGGGATAAGTGTTGTTGGCTATCGTCCTGGCTGTGGGCTGTGGAGGTATACGTGCATTTCTCCACCATCTGTGCCCGCTCCAAAAAGAACAGACCAATGAAGATGAATTGCGGCGTCTCAGTATAGATCATGTTGGTGTGCTGAATTATGCTTAAGTGTCTTCGGGTGTGAGGCTGCTTTGAGTCCATTTTGTTGTGTCTCCTGCAATAAAAAGCACTGGTGTAGTGTTTTGTGTCAGACAAGTGTGTTCTGGATTAAAACATTAACATGTAATCGTGGGTTAATCCTTTTTTTAAGTCTTGTTCAGCTCTATTTCAGACCTGTTTTTACAGAGCTGGTTTAGAGCCAAGCTTCTGTTTACCCCCAGTCCTACTCTGCATGATTTGGGTTTGGTAAATATACTGTTGAATGAATATTTTCAAACTACACATTGATGTTTAGGAAAATCACTGAGAAGAAAGTGTTTTAAATGAAGCTCAAAGCAAGATGCGGCAGGTGAAAACATTGATTTTTTCCTAATGTTGGTCCTTAACATCTTGACATTTTGCCAAGCTTCACCATTGACTTCACCAGGAAATCACTCAAATTCACCTGCAGTGTCTCGCCTTATCAAAGATTTTGCCAACATGAAGAAAAGTTTTACTCAGTCCGGTGAAATGTACTGAGAGGCTGTTGCTCCCAGGCTTTGGAATGATCTTCCGCTCTCTCTGCGATCCATTGATTCTGTTGAGACTTTTAAAAGCAATCTTAAGACTTTCCTTTTTGCTCAAGCTTTTGCTTAGTTTCTTTTTGGGCTGTTTTTGATTTGGTGTTGTCTTGGCCTTCTTATTCTGTCTTTTTGTATTTATATTTTAAGCTGTGTTGTGAGGCTCTTTGTGACTTTTGTCTGTGAAAGGTGCTATATAAATAAAATGTACTTACTTATTGACTTACTTACTGACTTACTATGAAGATGATGTCACAACATGTCAATTGAAGGCAACTGATTCATAACATGTGTTTTATATGTATGTGTACTGATGCGCAGTGTTCTGTTTTAATATGTAGCGAGGGTCTCCATGAGCTAATTTGACATAGTAAAAACGGCAGAGAGCTACTTACCATACGAGAACAGATTTCAAGCAACAGCGGCTCAGTGGTTAGCGCTCTTGCCTCACAGCAAGAAGGTCCTGGGTTAGAATCCCAGACCGGGCACGGCCTTTCTGTGTGGAGTTTGTTCTCCCCGTGTCTGCTTGGGTTTCCTCCGGGTGCTGTGGTTTCCTAGCCTTGTGTTACCATCCCCTCATACTTATTTCGTACAGAGGGTCTGGATCTTCCCAATTGAGCTCCGTTATCAGGTGGGAAGAGTCAACTCACCACTCAATGGTTAGCCTGGCCTTAGCCATCCGTATTATCATTTCCTGCATATGCTCGACGTTACCTACAACACCCGGCTCCCCTGCTCGCTGAATGGTACGCAGCAATTCAACCAATGTCTCGCAGCCACTGAGATCAGACCCAGACTGTAATATGTAGGGAAATTATAATTGACCGGAGTTTACGGATGGCTAAGGCCAGGCTAGTAAATTTCTCCATTGTGAGATCAATAAAGTTTTATCTTATCTTATCTTATCTTAGTGGTTTCCCTAACCTCCAAAAAACATGCTGGTCAGACTGGCACAGAGCTGCAGCTGCTCAGAACTATCCATCTGAGCAGCTGCATTAACGTTACTTTTATTAATTGACTATTTGCTAGTTTTGCATATAAAATTAGTCTCATCAAGTGTATATAGAAATACAGAAAGAAAGTGAGAGAATACCAAGGATTGCCCTGGATGGCGTTGATCTGTGGACTGACCGGATCTAAGTCTAGGTGACTAAATAACAATAGCAACAGTGGTCTGTTTAGCGTGCCAGGTAAGTTTCCACAATAAACTACCACAAACTTTAAAGCTTTGTAACAGAAAAACAAATAAACCCTTCGATTGGGTTCTGCCCTTGTCCTCATCGTCCCTCACAACTTCACCACACGTTTCCACCCAGTCACATTCGGTTTGAGATGCACCTTGAAATCTCCCCCATGTCTCGAGTGTCACCCCATCCGTATTTCTTTTATTGGTCTGCACCGGCTTTAATCTCGTAAAGCACTGGAGCTGCTGCTGTCTGTGTGCGCAGTTAAAGCCGCTCAAGCCGGTTTTAATTGTGGCCGAATTGTCTTTTTACAGCCAATGAAGCCCCTCGTACGGGGGCCGCTTGTACCGTTCAATCTGCCGCCGTGTACCTGCACCACCTACACACGATACGGGGATAAATGACATGATGTTAACTTTGGAACTTGCGAGTAAATCAAGAAAGATACGAGTTTTAGCAACTTTTTAACACTGACAATGATCCATGTGGAATGTGGATGCTTAATCCCTAAAATCTTGATTCTTTTTTATGCCTTCGAGGAGTGACTTTTGCTTCCACATCCATCCACATGGGGCTAATAAAGCTGAACTTTAGTAGTGTATTGGGAACACATAACCATGGTAATTGTCACTTACGGCTCAGTAGTTTAGTAGTTAGTGAAAAAGCACTGCGTATGAGGAATACAATTAATTTGTTGTTACATAAATCAAACAATCACTGGCCAAGAAAAGATATCCACAAGTCACATGCACATTTTTTAGTTATTGTAATTGATTTATTTCTGTTCTGAATGTTGAATGAAACTGCTGCAAACGAATGGTGGCACTTGGCCAAAAGAGAAGAACAGATAGTAATGAAATGCATTTTTACAGATCGACAATAAAACTCGCAACCTGTGGAGTCGATGCGGATTCATATTTTGTCTGTCACTTCAGCCCACATTAAACTCCTCCGGGGAACTATGCATTTTAACAACATTGCAAATCCCATCCCGCCATTACTGAGCAATTAAAAAGCCACCAGGATTTGCAGGTTGTGATTTTTATACAGCCACCGCACAGGGAGCAGAAATTTCTCTTGCAGTCTTCATTTCCAACAATAAATCTTTATAAGGCCATTAGATAAGCTTGTGATGTGATTGAGAGAGAAAGAGAGAGCGCGAAAGAGAGAGAGAATGACTATTTGAATGTCCTTGGACAAAAGCTTAAGATTTTTTTAAAAGCTGTAATTTTCTCTCGCAATTGACAAAAAAAAAGTATCTTTAATAAGTATTATCGGATTGAAACGCTTTTGTCTAGTGTGCCTCATTCTTCAGTGTTAAATGAAAGAATATATAAAAAGTGATGCTGCATTACACACTGGTCGTTAGTCAGAGATTTCTGTAACACAAATCATTCCCCATCCTGCACAAAGAACTGGATGATCTACACCAATGGTTCTCAAACTTTTTTTCAGGCGATCCACTTTTTTTTCATTGGTGACCTCCCTTCCCCGTTGAGCAAGGCCTACTGCAAATGGTTATAATGTATTATAATCAAAAATGCCCTATTTGTATTCAGTGTCATTGTTTTTTGATCATTTACATCAAAAGAAGACCTTAGGTCATCTTTATCTTCATATCTGTATCAAAAGCTTTTGACAATGTGGACAGTTCTGTGCTTCAAGCAGCTAACGGACGCAGTGGAGCACAGAGTTTTGACTGGGGCATCAGCGCTAAACGTCAAGCTAAAGTTAGCATTTGATCTGTTGTACAAAAACAACAGGCCACAGTTTTATACAGTCACTGACCAATGGGTCAAAACGGTAAAAGTGTTTAAATACCACACACCTTTAATCATTGCGACGATTCCACCGAGGAGCGCTTTGTGGCGCAAAAGTGAGCGAGAGTCATGGAGAGTGAGGGAGAGAGAGCGCACATTACAGCGCGCACATTTCTCATTATGTGAATAAACTCGTCAACAGTTTGTACATTATATACAGTATGTGCAATAGTGGGTGGACATGGTATAAAGAGAGTCTGTGTGTGGATAACACAGCAGCAGTTCCCTTGTCATTGAGATGAGCTGTGTCCAGATGCTTATTTTTTATGCAATACCACTGCGACCCAACAAAAACCTCATGTGACCCACCTTTGGGTCCTGACCCACTGTTTGAGAACCAATGATCTACACTGCCACCGCAACCTGGACTTAACTAAGAAAATGGATCTGGGGTTGCTTCCGTTGGTCAGTTTTAGGTTCAGCAACACTATGTCCCCAAAGAATGACATCAACATCCTGAATGACCAGGTATTCCATCAATGGATTTCTTCTTCCCTGATGGCACGGGCAGATTCCAGAATGACAAGGCCAGGATTCATCGAGCTCACATTGTGGAAGAGTGGTTCATGGAGGATGAGACATAATTTTCACACCACAGAGTCCAGATCTTAACTACACTGGCTATCGTTGGGATGTGTTGGAGATGGCTTTGCACAGTGGAACGCAACACTGGGTGGAAATAAATCTTTGGACATCGCAAAACTTATTGAAACAATGCCACAGCGAATGGTGCTGTAATCAAAGCGAATGCGTCCAATGGCTGTGACATTTTATTTTGTACTGAATCTGTGTCTACAACTATGGGTGGCAAACTATAGGACTCTCCATACTCAATGGATATTGGACCAGTAACTGCCCTGGCAAGCAAGGTGGGAGTAGTGTCTTGCCCAAGGACTTTTTACATAGGCTATATCGTCAACAACAAAGAAAAATCATCTACATCTTTACCAGCCTTCTTCAAACATTCCTCCTTTGGAATGATTAGATACATTTGTTAAAAGTCCTATGTTATGCTTTACTGCTTTTACAGCTCCTAGACACCTTAGTTTTGGTCTTTTTGTTGTTCAAGTTGAAAAACAATGTATATGATATGTGTCCAGAAAATACACAGCAGTTTTAAGATTATTTGAAATGCAGTAAGGGCCTTCCTCCTCCTCTTAAATATACCAGAAAGTATGCTAATGAGAGTGGGAAAGAGAGTCTGACCAAATACAGAATCAGAACAAGTTTGGTGAAGGTGTGTAGACTGCAAAAAAATCAGAGAAACTTTATAGAAATATCCAGACTGGCATTTTTAGCGCAGAAGGTGGAGATGGACTGATTACGCAGGATAACTCCAACAAAACAGTCCAGGTATGTTATGCTGAT
>OMNZ01024518.1:0-24962 GCA_900303255.1 Lesueurigobius sanzi | reverse complement strand
TATATTTTGATTATTGTATATACTGTAATTGTTTGTATGAAAACATTTAGATTTTCCTTTTAGACTCCTGTTGGCATTCTACCATTTTCCCTCTGAGGGAGCCCTCTGCCTCGGGAGCGGTTGTCGGCTCTGGCTGCCAGGGTGCTGTCCTGTGGGTGCTCGGGTGGAGGTGTGGTGTCTCTGCCTCCTCTGGGTGCTCTGGCCCGGTGCCTGGTGGCTGGAGCTGTTCTGCTGCTCCTGACGCAGATGGCTCCTCTGCTGGACAAAATCCTGGTGTGTGTGTGTGTGTGTGTGTGCGTGCGTGCGTGCGCGCGTGTGTGCGTGCGCATTCGGATGAGCGTGCGAATACTGATGTGTGTGACAATTCTGGGTGGGGGTGTAATTGAATGATCTGTCTTAATGTGTTTCTAATCTGTAAAGCGCTTTGAGCTGCATTTTGTATGAAAAGCGCTTTATAAATACAGTTTTGATTGATTGATTGATTGATTATAGCACAAAATGCTCTTTTCCACCTGTCGTCCCTGGGCAGGTTGATGTTTAGAAAGACATGCATTTACAGACATTTGTTGTATATGGATTATTTGACCAAGAGGTTGATTTATCATAAAGCACAGGTTACACATGTGTCACATCAAGATTCACTCCAAAATCATTCCCTTTCACTCTATGCACATCCGTACATCCGTCTCACTCTCTCTCTCACTTTGCACACTCCTACTCCTTGCATCCTCTCTCTCTCCTCGATCATGGATACAGAAAACATGCACTTTTACATTTCTTATCAATCAATTTATTATTGCATGGCCAAATTTCACAACAGGAGTCGCCTCAGAGGGCGTCACAAACATGAAGAAGTGAAACAATGAGCAAAATGGAATGTTACACAAATGTACCGTCTAAACAAAACAACCCTAGGGTATCCCCAATCCTTAGACCCTCCATCGCGGCACGGAAAAACTCAAAAATCCCAGTGGGAAACACGGAGAAACCTCAAGGAGAGCCACAATGATGAGAGATCCCCTCCCATGGATGTACGGGCAATAGATAGCTATTTTACATTACATCCTTTAGCTAAAGAGTTCTCTTCTTCTCCTTCAGCATTTATGCGCTGGTTACTGGAGACCATAACCACTCGGGGCAAAAAGAGAGCCATCTGATAATGTTGCAGATCATGTACAAAGCTCACACTGAGAGGACATGCTGACTCTATTCAGAAAGATCAAACGCAGCCAGGCTTCAGGCTTGACCTTTAATGTTAAATATAACTTCCAATGAGGCAGGTGTGCTAACCACTCTGCCACTCTGGTGCACCTCCTTTCTTCTGATAAACACTTGACTTTTGTACATGGTTTTCAAAAGAATGGTCATAGCGTTTTACTAAGGGACCATATAAAATGAACACTGGTTTGTAAATATATTTTTATTTACAAACCTGCTGCATGTCCCTGAAGAATGATCAGTGCGCTCTGCACGCTGCATGTGTCCAAATGTTGTATTTTAACTCTGTGCTGCTGAGGAAGGCTCTGGTCCGTGAGACCGAGCTCATCCTTCAGGACCTAACAGTGCAAAAGTCCTTTAAAGATGAGATATTATGAAGCGTCACTGAGTCACAATGGGGCAGCGAAAGTATTAAGGCGAAACAATGCTAATGACAATGTTTTAAAATGACTCAATTTAGTGTGTGATATTATCTTCAGGAAACATGGTGGTTGTTCACAGGAAAATGATGCACTTTATTAACATAGAACGAGTGTTTTTATATTTAATTTCATTTCATTTAGCAGATTTTGTGTGCAAAATACAATAGATTATTCTGATTTGGATTTTATGAGCCTATCCTGGCGTGACATGTATCCGATTGTACCGTGAATTCGAATTGCCATCAGCACACGCTACAGAGCAACTTACAGAGATTTATGGACGCAATGTTGCTCTTTTTGAGGATTCGGGGTTTAATTCTTCTGTTATGTTTCCAATGAATGTAAACTATAAATGTCTATGAACTGCTCAATGATGTGAAGGCATTATACACTTTTATTTATTTATTTATTTGACAGGGACAATGCAGACAGACATAGTTACAAAACACAGTTTGCAGCTGATGTGATGCACAAAGAGTTTATAGCTATTGCTAATTCACAACTCCAGTCCCTGTTTGGGCCTTTCTACACAATGAATTACAGTTCATTACAAACCTAGACTCATTCGTCCTCACACAAACATTTCTAAAACTCCCTCACACTATCACACGCCTAGTATTTACATGATCTAAAAACCAATATCATTTACTCACTCACTCACTCACTCACAGTGCTATTTACAAATGGGTACAATTTTGGCCACTTTTAAGCAAAGACTTAATCCTGGTGGTGAACATTTTAAAGTCAGATATGGTCTTAAGCTCGTTCGGCAGTGAATTCCAAAGCTTTGCACTTTTAGCACTGTAACCATTCGTAGCCCCAAGTATATTCGAGATTGTCTATTTGTGCTGTGACAAATCAAATAAAACATTCTACTGACCAAAAGATTCACACTGGCTCTGGCATCCGTTTCAAAAGCAGACCCTCATCTTCACGATACATTTACAGCTGCCCCATTGAATCTAATGACAGGCATTAATTGATTTCTTCAGCTGCTCGCCTGTCTGACGTCTCTGTATAGACGCTGTTCACCCACCTCTGATTGGCTCTCTTTAACTTTGCCACAATGGAGCGCGGGGATTACCACAACAGGCCCATGTAAGGGGAACAAAAGCCCCGGGGCGCAGGAAAACAATATCTATCCAGCGGGCACAATTACCATGCTCGCTCGGTGTCTTAGCCACACTAAATTGGGTATTGTGTAGCAACTTAATGAGATGATCGACAAAGAGGCAGCGAGATAAATACATCTGCAAGCATTTAGCTGCGTGTGTGGACAAATAGACCCGAGCGCAAATTAAAAGCAACAAGATATCGAGAGTGAAGCAAATGCGATTGCGTACTATATTTGGGGACAAAAAAGGTGAATTAGTGAGAGCACATCTTGTCCTTATTAAAGTCAGCGAGTGTGTTATTTTGTTCCTTTTTTACATACATAATAGGTAAGCCGGTGAATTGTAGACTCACTGTCGCTAATGTGACAATAATTTGTTCACAACCCAACCTCTTTTTATCATAATTGTGAGTAGAAAAGGGGATTCATTATTGGCCTGTGCTTCAGTGGGTTACTGCCGTCGAGAAAAACACATGGTCCAAATGGGATAGACAGTCAGAGAAGAATCAAAAGAGATGAAAAAGTCATACAACTTCTTCTTTGCATGAGCTGTAATAGCCTACAATTAACAAGAGTGTGATTAGGATTAAATGCAGACAAATAGTGCAGGGCCCTGAGAGAGATAGATTCAGAGGTTGTATTGGTTTCAGATAGATCCTTTTGCACGGGTTGGACATAAATACCGCTGCCTATCGACAAGCACTTGGAAAACAGGTCTTTGGGTTTATGTTCGCTCTCCAAACGCCGGCTGGAAATACTCAATCAGGAGCAGCGATCCATAAGTTGTACCTCCAGAGCTTAGAGCCTCGCATCCCACCACCAGCTCCAGTCAATGAGTGAAGCTAAATAATGAGACCTTTGTTGTGCATGAATTAAACGAAGCCTGGTAGCAACAGCGTCGCGCGTGGGAGGAGCTGTGCGTATGCTATGAAACGATGGTGGGATGGGGGCAAATCTCTGGGTCACTTCATAGGCGCGGAGTTTAGCTTCAGATTGAGTTCAAGTTCAAGGAGCAGTCAGGCGATTAAGGATATGGCTTGGCAGACCACACAGTAAATGTCACCTCCGCTCGAAATCAATAGCGCCTCAAGAATCCACCGTGCATCAGATAGACGGCGAGGTGGAGAGCGCCACTCGGCCGGCCAGTGCCTGGGCTGAGAGGCTGAAGGGAGCGAGCCAAGACGAGATGGTAGAGGTGACGCGCGCCGGTGCTCACGTGTGGCAGGAGCATGTGCGAATAAACTCAATCAGACAGCGCAGCGGACAGGTCCAGGTAAGAAGGGCAACAACTGCTCGCTGCTACAGTCGTGGTGGCCAAAAGTTTACATGCCCTGACAGAATGCCTGGGTATGTAAACACAAAAACCTTTTTATCAGTCATGGTTAGTGGAAGCTATTTATTGTCAAAAAACCTGTTTGTTTACGCTTTTCAATAAACTAGCCAAATGTCCCTGATCAAAAGTTTCCATATTGTGCATCTTGAAACAAAGATACATTTTGCAGAGAGTCCAATTTTGTCTGAGAGTCCTGTATTTCAGCTGAAGTGAGTTTTTCTTTGCTCCTGAACAATGTTTCCTGGCAGTTGTTGAAGGTCATGTAAATGTTAGATCAGGGACATTTGAGTAGTTTCTGTTTCATTATGATTTCAAAAGAGTAAACTCAGTTCTTTGACAATAAATGGCTTTGCTCAACCACTAACCATGAGTGGAAAAAAAGACCTTTGTGTTATCATTCATATTTTATGAACAATAGCCAAAAGATTAAAAGGGTATGTAAACTTAAAAGGGTATGTAAGTTTTTGGCCACAACTGTATTTCTGACATTACTGGGAAGGTGGATTAGCTTGTTCTCTTTCAAAAGTACTATATTATAGCTCTTGTAAATGGCACCTCACAACTGATGAGAGGTGGAACATATTACTCAAAAACCTAGTCCAGGCTAGACTTAAATCTGGACTAGGCTTGGAAACCAATGCAAACCTTTGTTAATAGTGGACACTACAATTTTACAATAGATTTTGGGCCAGTTTAATCTCTTAACTTTCACCTGGAAACAAATAAATTGCCACATCTTCTCAATAGGATGTGTAATTATTGCACTGATTCAACGTTTCTGCATAGACTTACGAGGAAAATTGGAACTTCAAAGGCCATTTTCCCAAAATGCATTTTTCTTACAATATATATATATATGTATTCTCTCCTAGAAGCAGCAGATATCAAACTTTCCAGTCTTGTACTTAACAATATTTAGAAGTGTTTTTCAGATGGATTTTTCAATAGTTAATTCCTAGCCTGATTTGTTAAGTTTTGAAGCCCAAAAACAAGGAAAGATTTGAACTTTTTACATATTTATTCCCATTAACTAGTGTATTAAAAAACTAAACAAGCTATCAAAAATCCCCTCTGAACAAATCTTTGTACCAAAATATAGATAAAACAATACATTTAAACCTGGCTTTATCATTATTTAGATTTCATCATTGAAAATATAGGCAATTTTAGCCATTTATACACACAAATATTTCCTCTGCATTTGACCCAACCTTGCCACAGGGGCAATCCGTCAGGACCAGTGGGCGACTGCAGTGCAGCACCTGGGGAATCACCGGGCAGGAGGCTTTAACCTAATGTGCATGTTTTGGGGTGATGGGGGAACCCGGAGGAAACCCACCCAGACACAGGGAGAAACATGCAAACTCCACACAGAAAGGTCCTCTGGGATTCGAACCCAGGACCTTCTTGTTGTAAGGCAAGAGCTCTATCCACTCAACCACCGACCTTAATACTTAAGTGATTCCATTAAATTGTTGCTTACCAGTGGACAATATAATATAAATGAAAGCATAAGACTAAATATTTTTAAACATATGCATGTGCTGTTGAACTGTTGCCAGAGATGGAGGCCTGACATTTCCCCAGACGCTGTTCTCCTTTCCCACTCTGCTCCCTCTCGCCTGAGTCCTGCTTCTATGGCTGTAAATGTCAGTGCACACACCTCAGCGCAAGTTTGGCTGTTCTGTCCACCAGACCTGGCCACACACGGCTCAGTGCTGCACCCTGGCCAGAGAGCCATGAGGGGGAGAGGTAGAATCAATCAGACTAAGGCGCACACACTCTCTTGCAGCTGGCAGCTCACCCAGCCATGGAGCACCTGAGTCAGGCAACCATCTGCTTTTTGGCCTGGCCTGAACAACGCTGGACACACCTGCTGCGCCAAAGAACAAGGGCCACGGAGGTAAACACGCAAATACGACACAGACAGGTGATGAGGGGCAAAGAGGCAAAGTGTCAGGAACGTAACTGTGGTGTTAAGGCACATCCTTTAACTCTGAACCCTCAGTGCTCCTCGGAAACTCTGCTTGGGAATATCAGAGGATTGTGTGTGCAAGTATATGTGATACATATACTGTACCATAGTGAATATAGGGCAGAGGTGAATGGACTACAACAGAGAGACCCCTCCAGAAAGCAGAGGAAGTGAACAAGCGACTCATTCATGCCATCCGTACGGCTTCTACTCAGCATAATGTGAAAAATAATGAGCACTTTTGTCAAACCAATTTCATAAATAGTGGACTTTAAACATCCAAAACTGTGTTCAAGCCATCTGCTTTTCAGCAATGCAAATCCCTGCTCCATAAGGGAATGTGGGGTTGTGTTACGTGAGCTGGCATAACCCTGACAGTATCGTTTCCTCACCAGTGGCTTGCTCAGACCCTGCCACTCATTGGCAAAGCTTGTCAATACTTCTAGTGCACAGCTCTCAGAGCGCACACGATGGAGAGAGGTGTGAAGTGAGACTGGAAAACAAGAGCGTCAGCTGCAAGCACCAGCTGGTTCACAGCAGAATTCATTTGAATGCACTTTAATTCTCCCCATGGGATAGGGCATGTCAGTCAGACTACTTCCAACTTTATTTGTATGGCAGGTGCGTTCACCTTGAATGGTCTATTAGCATCTGGAGGTAAACTTCAAAAGTGGTGTCTAGACAATAAAGTTGGAACAATGCATAACGTTGTTGCAGTGACTCATCTGAGTGTTTTATTCATTGGCCCATCCATCTTCTCTTTTGTGTTTCTTTTACGGCTCGTGGACGGCCAGAGGCGACGATATCAGATTGGGAAGAATTTACATTGATCACTGACCACTTACTCCGTCCTATCACTTGTTTTAAGATAAAATTAATTACACTGTGTACTACAAATGACACTGGACAATAATGATCTAATAAAATAAAAATGTACACTCTTTCACTCGTTGTTTCCTCTGTGAAACGTAATGAAAGTTTTAAATGGACCCACAAAGACAGGACAGAACATAAGCCAATAAACCCGCCCCCTGAAGGTGAAACAGTCAGTCTGACAGCCAGGTTACACCTTTTCAGCCAGAGTCACCTCCTGCCCGCAGATACAATCACAAATCGCTCTCGGGGGCTACAAATTGCAAAACAATTCGACTTTGAATGTCTCCAATCAAGTATAAGCATATCGCAGCCCCGAATCAAGCACTGCTGCACTGAGGCGGACAGGAGCACATAAAGAATGGGATGGAGCGTTTGTATTCAGTCACAAAGCCGCCGTTATCTCACAGCCTGTGCCATTGTTGGGCAGTGAGGTAGTCGCACCGCGGTATTGGCCCGGGTGGTCGTTCGTTACAAGTAAAGATTGAGCTCCCTGTTTGTTTCTGGTCGCGGTTTATCTGTCGCTATCGGACTTGCCTTCTCCTCCTCAGCTGACCTCCATTCATCAAAAGTAACGGGCCGCCACTGATTCACGCTGCTCTTTCCTCCTTGAAGTGACCTGCAGCAAAACCACTTCTTTTGTTTTGCCACATTTGTAAGCCACTCTTACACTCTTTGAGACCTTTCACACAATTTCGCAACTTCTTTCACAACTAAATTCGACACACACAATCTCACCTTTCTCTGTATTTGATTATTTAGGAGACTATTAAATTGCTCGATGTGATGTATGTTTGCTTTTTCTTAAGATCGCAGCCAGACAGGGATTTAACCGGCAGAGTTGTAAGATTTATCTTCATATAAATGAATATATGCATCTTATCACTATTGTGGACATTACAGATAATTTCCTTCTTGAGTTAGCTGCCATAACCCTGTAGCAGTCAGCCTCTTACAGTTTATATGTTCAAGGAAGGGATGTTTCAAGTATATTATCCAGACAACACCAAAGATCGCAGATTGGATTTAGCCTGGAAACCAATCTTCAGCATTACATCACATTAAAGTGTGAAGAGAACAATAGCTATCTGATAAAATCTATAATCCTATTTTTCCATCACTGTCGAGCAAAGAAATCATCATACGTTTTAGTAGGGAGTAGTCTGATTATGTTTGGGCAGTCTGCTGTCTAGTCTGGACAACTGGAAACCTAGCATTTGATAACTTCTTTGGAACTCACTTTGTGCAATAGTTTTACAGTTTCATTATGGGTTTGGGATGTGACCAACTGTTACTTGTTCACTTTTACCATCGCAAGTTTTAATTGACACCCATTCGTTTGGTAGGGAGTCATTTATTAACATTAAGTGTGCTATAAAAATTAAACCAAAAGAAACAGTCTTCAAAGTTCAGTCTAGCTCGGTGTTTCCCAACTAGGGTGCCGTGGAACCTTAGGGTGCCGCAAGAAATCATCAGGGGTGCTGTGGAAATTTCACCTGATTGGCATGTAGTGGTCAGGTAGAACTGTTACACGCTCTACCATTGGAGGGGGTATCGCGTAAAAAAGCCCAAAGTACAGTCATGCTACGAATGAGGCCTGAGACAAAATCGTGGCTGAGCTGAGCTTTGCTGATCTATCTTTGGACAGTTTTCGGCTGACTACTGCCAAGGAGTTCCCCATTCTGGAAAATATAACCATTTCAGTTCTGCTCTCTTTCTCTACTACATATCTATGTGAGGCGAGCATGACTGTTAGACAAAAGAAATAGACTCAGAGCTGTGTGTGTCTATTCCTGCTAGAATTTCAGTGTTGTGTTCAACTAAGCAGGCACATATTTCATACCAAATAAATACATTATGGCTTTATGTTCAATATATTTCAATAAATATAATTTTTGTAATTTTTGGTGGGGTGCCCTGTGATTTTTCTATTGCAAAAAGGGTGCCTTGGCTCAAAAAGGCTGGAAAACCCTTTTGTAGCTTTTACTGTGGAGCAGAATGAGTATAAAGGCTGGTCAGAATCACTGCAAGTGGGCGCTAGAGAGGTACTTTCTAAATGCTGTTTGTTTTCAGCTATTAAATGGATAATACATAAGTGCAATGATAACTCATACGCTTTTTAGACGGTCTCCTGCTGATGCCAGGGCTATGCCAATAAATATGACAGAACATCAATGAGTGGTGTCGCTTTCCATATCAGGGCTCGACAGGAGAGGACACAAATGTCATCTCCCACTTACAGCATGTGTAACTGGATATGTGGTAGGCTGTGGAGGTGGATTTTTAATCATTTATTCCCCATAGTACTGTGGCTTTAGTGAGCAATTCTCTACTATAAACAATTCATCATGAAATACTCGATTTGAAGTTTGTGTGTTTGGTCGGGCAGCTGTGATAAATGTTGACAAAATTCAAATTTAGGAGAAAAAAAAGTTTTAAGGTTCATATGGAGCATTTTAAGGTTCATATGGAGTTTCTCGATTCAGCATTTCAAATGAAAGAGTAAAACCGTAGTAAATGTTTCCTTGGTCCGCTCCCTCCTCGCTGACCTTCCTGCTGTCTCTGCCCTCAGATGGGATGTTAATGTCCACGGCTGGACGGCTGCCACGCTGCAGACTGGGCTCTA
This sequence comes from Lesueurigobius sanzi, assembly GCA_900303255.1. Taxonomy (NCBI): domain Eukaryota; kingdom Metazoa; phylum Chordata; class Actinopteri; order Gobiiformes; family Gobiidae; genus Lesueurigobius; species Lesueurigobius sanzi. The sequence goes on along the minus strand of OMNZ01024518.1, from coordinate 15,401 downwards.
ATGGATTGATAAAAAAGCTGGGAGCATCGAATCAATCATGATATAAACCTGAAGTGAAGCTTGTTAAACTCGGAGGAAAGTTCCTCCAGCCTAATGCTCCTAATCTTCAGCCATTTGCCGTTGGACTGAGGGATGGCAGCAGTAGTCCTCCTCTCGGTGCATTAAGAGCTCAGCAGCAGCTCTGGGGCTGGAGCTCAGGAGGGCTCTCAGCTGATTGGACTACTTCCCTCAGGGTAAGGTGCACAAAAATGGCCAGTCACTCTGTCAGATGAAGTGAACGTATGTAGAGTTGAAGGGAGACATACTGTGTGATATGAATGAAAAGAAACGTATTTAACAAGCATAAGAATCCTTTCTGAGAAGGCAATATGACCATTTAAATGGCCAAGAAGAATCATCAACAAATATTCATGACCATGTTTGGTAACCATGGCAGGGTCAGGTTAAAATTACTGCAGCAAAACTATTCTGACCTGATCGAAATACAAGCCGAGCTATATTCCATAATACAAATTGTGATAACCCTTTGTATATGTTTTACAAATGATAAATAAGTATTATAGAGCTAAACAAATGCTTTACAAAAGGCTTAATTATGTTGATATTATTAAGTGTCACCAGTTCCTATTAAAAGAGCACAAGATTTATTTGGAAATAATAATATACACAAAGCTAGCTTTATTTTATCTGTACCTATTCCAAATCTGAACGAGAATTAGCACAGTAAGTTAAAGTAAATGATAGATTGTTTTTATTACAAACATTTACACTGAAAGGACATTGCTCCAGAGTGTCCTGAGTTGACTTCGTATAGTTTCTTTAGTGACACTTTTGTGTCTAACTTTTACCAATTCACGAAAACAATTCCCATTTCACTCAGCATCACTGTAAATGTAACCAATTCCAAGGGGACAATTCTGTGGTGCTTTGTCAGTAGAGCAGAGATGGAGCAGGGCACACGGAGGAGAGACTCAGGAGGAGGGGGGCTTGTTAGGCTGCAGAGGCTGAAGTTTGGCAACATTTCCATGGGTCAGGCGCTGTTCTATTCCCTGACAATAAATCTGATTTAATATCCATTGTACTGCAAGTCCTGTAGGCTGCAAGTGGCAAGAAAATATGAGGAATGGAGGGAGGCGGGGGGAGAGAGGAGAGGGTGGTATAAATAAAAAGTGAAGGCAGAGGAAGGAAAATGGGATATTGAGGGCATTGTTGTATTAAATCAGAATAATAAAGCTGTGCATGCTCAAATCCCATCTAATAGAGACGTCAGAGAGCGGGGAGAGAGGCAGCCCCCAAACCAAATGGTATCGGTCCACAGCGCGCAGGCACAAGGGCACAGCTGTAGCAGACTCTTCTAATCAACGCGCGGCAAACGGCGGGCCGCTCAGCCAACAAAGTGGTTTATGTCGTAAAAAGGCACTCAGTAACTGCTCCTGTTCCGACTTGAATTGTTGTGGTAAAATAACAAGCTCCACCACCGGCTTCAAGTGTGCCGTTACCTGATGTAATGATGTCAAACGCCCGGTAGCAGATTTGTCTAACAGCATTGTGGAGTTTTGGGGACTGTCACTGCTAATCTTTTCTATAGAAAACGCTTTTTGGAGCACTTGGAATTGAATATAGTTTGTGTTTATAGTTTTATGAGTGTTTACTGTCGGTGGAGTATAAAGTAGGCAGAATTGATACCTTACACCAGAGCTCTTCAATTATATTTTGTACTGGGCCAGATTTGTCAGAGGTCATTTGCCTCTGGGCCGGTCATTTTGCGAGCTCCACACCATCACAGTAAACCAGGGGTGTCAAACTCATTTTGGGTCACGGGCCGTAAATAGGAAAATACTATTGACCAAACATTTTTGTAAATAAATTAATGACTCTATTGATTCACCTCATTTGATCAATATTATAAAATTGGACAATCCCTACAGGACTGTAGCCTGATAAATAATAATGTCTTACACTTGTATTACAAGCCTGTGTCACCAGGGCTGTAGCCAGCAGTTTAGAAATAGTAAGGTGAAAATATATTCGTGTCTGGGGGCAATTTTGAATTTGTAATTGTAATTTAGTGCCATCTGGTGTATTTTAGATGACCATATTCTATTTTAATCAGTCTTATTACACAATAACACAAATAAACAAAATTAGAACACAGGCTCATTATTATTACTTTACTCTTAAACAGGACTCTGGTATTAATTTAAATGTATTATATTTATTTATCCATTGTTTTTATTTATTAATTGTACTGTCCCTGATTGATTGGACATTACATGTTGATGTCTGTGAAGCCTCTGAGGCGACAATTGTTGTAATATTGGGCAATACAAAATAAATGGATTGTGACCAGGCCCTGCCCTGCTTAGCTTCAGGCAGTGTCAGTGCCCTCTGCTGGACAGGTGTGGAATTCCTTCTTTTTTTCTTAAATGTTGGCTGCCCCCTAGCGACTGAATTGCGCATTTTAATTATTTCTCTAAAATGCCATGACTCCTGAGAGGAATGGACTTACTTTTTTTTTGACATCCATTATTTTAGAAATTTAAGCTCCACAAGCCGCGGGCCAGATGAAATCCTCTCGCGGGCCGGATCTGGCTGCCATTTGCCGAGGCCTGCCTTACACTGTACATACTTCAGTAATTGCCAATGGCATTCACTTGGTTTTCTTTCTATAATTTGTTATAAATATAAACCTGCATGTATTTAGTGGGCTTTGTCAAGCCCTGAATGTGACATTTAGATACAATTCTGTGTAGAAAAGCTATTATTTATTTATGAATAAAGATCCTGTATTCCCTCCACAAGGGATTACTCACAGTGATCCCCTGTGGGGAGACAGATTGACGCCTCTCACTGATGTATCGTTCATGTCTTAATATCCTCTTATGCACTGCTGAGCACTTCAGACATCCTTAAGTGTTCTCATGCTCTTACTGTATGTCTATCAACGGAAGTCATTCAAGAAAACAGAGTCAGAGCTCCCCTCATCCATTATGACAACTCATACTGATTTTGCTCATTTTAAAAATGACAAAACAAGAACAACAGTTCCCCACAAACATTGTATCTTAACACACCAAAGCTTACCCATGGTAATAGCATTTTCAATAGATGCATAAAAACTACAGTAATTGTTTGGTGTTATGCTTAATTTGGCAGCCAGACACAAAACGAATAATTACATCTATATGCAAACATATTCAAAACCTCATCTGCACACAGACTGCCTCTACTTTCTTATAAATAATAATTTGATATTTGTTGCATGAATGTCAGACACCTCCTGCAGGCAGACACTTGTGCATTGTTTTATTTGCACATGATCAAAAATGCACATTTGAAACAAGTTCATCATACATCCTCCTTAGACAAATATGTATGTATTATGGTTGCTATGTGAATCATTTGGTACTGAGCACATTCAAGGCACCAATCCCACCACACAGCTAAGATTAAGATTCATGTATTTTGTGCATGGTCCCTGACAAATAAACAAATAAACTAAATGAATAGGTTGTGTTCATGTGACATCACAACATTTTAAAGAGCCTATAGTTTAAAGTTGAGGTGGAGGGCAGATGAAAATTTTGTCCTGGTAACTAAATGGTAACTGAAATAGCAGATGTCTAGTCTTCGTTTATTGATCATTTCTCAGTAATTCCTGTGTATTTAGTATTCAGAATGTATTTGCTTTGCATATAATAGTTGCCAATATAAAAAAAAAAATAGTCAACTGCAACAACAAATTACAAACGATCGGGTGCAGGGAGAGGCAAGAAGCTTAAATGGGCTTATAATTACACAATAGATAACACATAATAATACAGTAAAAATAAAAGTACAATAATAGTGACAAACAAATTAAAACCTCAACATGAATTACCTTTAATCAAAGAATCTCATCATTTTTTTTTTAAATGCATCAGTGAGGTGCCTTTTACAAGATGAGAAAATTTACTCCACAGTTTACAGCTTCTGTATCTCAAAAGAAATCAAGCATGTAAACATGTAAAATAAAGATCAGCATTTTAAATGTAGTTTGTCCCTGTATATGTTGCCGTAGTGAGCGTACAAGGACATGCCTGTGCAGATTGAATTTACTCGCAGATCAGGCCAACGCCAGGATTGGCCAGTTAGCTTAAGGGAGACATATCCTGCTAAATCAACTTTTTCAAGCTTTTAACCATGTTATAATGTTGTTCCCTCGTCAAAAACAGACCTGAAGCAGTATTCACGCAGTTTGGTCATTCACGCAGTTTGGTCCGTTCATGTTGACTTCTGCCGCCCTGGGTTTTGTACTTCCTGGTACAATTACGTAATTGTTCAAACCCCAAACTGTCCTCCACATTTTCAAAGCCAATAATCCAATATTGGATTAGTTCTGAGCCTATTTTAATACCGTGATTAAAATTCAATTAACTGCCCTGCCCTAATTCAAGCTACACTAAGATGAAGACTTCCAGGACGAGTGAGAGCCTTCACAAGCTGATGATTTGCAGTGATGAAGCTTGGGGAGCGCATTCATCCGACACTTCTCGTAAAAAAGCTCCTCAGAGAAGCTCTCTCTGTCCGTTTCGTCGATGGGTTTGTGAAGCGCGATGCAAAAAGAGTCTAAAATCTTGTGTCAATGGCAGTTTGAGTGCTCCTCCTCACCGTCGTCCTCTGCGCAGCGTCAAGGCCACAGTTATGGAGAGGGCTGGTCATTAAGCGCCACATGAGGATGTCAAAGGAGGTCCACTGGCTCCCCTGACAAGCATGTTATTAAAGGGTGGGGACGCAATTAGACGCGGCGCCAGGAAGTACAGAAACGGGAACATCATTAACAAGCTCACATTGTAGAGAGGGGGAGCGGTAATTAAAGTGTGGGGAGCCCTCTGATTGGATAAAGTGAATTCTCTCAGATACCACTGGTGACTGTTATGACCTTCACACAGATCGCCACTAAAAGCTGCATGAATGTGCGCAAAGTCGTATTCCGCTGATCTCCTCTACATTGGATCGTCAGCGGACATTTAGACGCATGAACCATGGGGGATAAAGAGCAGCTGAATTCTGTGATAGAGCAGGAAAAGGTCACAGTTCTAAACACCCATTAAGACATTAGAGAGAAAAAAAGCACTAAAGGAAGAAGGAAAAAGCTTAACCCATTTATTAAGTTATTTAGAAACCGATGGCTTTCATGAACACTTCAGAAATAACATTGGACAGAGGGATTGGAAGTAATTACCGAATTACAAACACATCTCCAGGAAAACACAATTTTTTGCTTGTTAGAGTAAACATAAGCCTGATTCAGCCACATAAACACCAATAGCTCTCAGAACCAGCATTCAATATCAATCTATGACCAACCAGAATCAGACACCGACACAATACACAGCGACAACCAAGGCAAAAGTTACAACACACCGCAGTATAACAACTAACCTGACGCCTTTCAGCAGCAGCTAATGGACAAACAACGTATTTACTAGTGATGCGCGGGTCGGCCCGAAACCGGGCGGTTCGGACACCCAAATGAGATGACAAACTTCGGGTGCGGGTGGATCGGGTTATAAATAACATATATATTTTTTTATATATTATAGCTTTCAGCGCAAAAAATGCATAATTGTCCATAAACCTCTCTCTAAGTAGGCTGTGCCTTGTTGAATATCCAGTTTAATAGGGTAAACGCATTACTAGTCTTTTATTTTATCATTGGGCTAAGTTTTAGTATCATGCGCCTGTCGCTTTAAATAGGCTCCATGCCTCAAATGCATGCTCAACGAGCACAAACTAACTACACGCTACAGCCAGGGCCGACTGGAACTATTTGAAGATGAAAATGATAAGACAAACATCTAACAGGATTGCAAACCTCAAGAGAGAGACGGGAGAGAAGAAGAGCAGCTGCATGCGACCCTCTTGTTCGAAAATTTGATAGTTGTCCATGACTTTGTAAAAGTACATTGTTTCTGCTCGTTGCTTCCTGATAAATCCATATTTCAAACATGTTTCAGCTTGTTAGATGTAAACAAAAGAGTCATTTCTACTCTGTAAACTCACGTTCATGTGGTCCGCTCCCCTTTGATTGACAGGTAGCTTTTTGCTACTTTTTTTAATGTGTGCGGGTTGGATCGGGTCGGGTTGGGTTGGGCGGATCGGGTCTGATTTTCTTCGGGTTGGTTTGGAGCGGGTCAGAAAAAAAGCTGACCCACGCATCACTAGTATTTATCAAACGCACAATGATATTAGAGCATGTCGAGGCTAATGTAAGTGCTTAAAAGAACTGCCAAGTAGCTAAATAAACATTGCAGACTCACCGCGGACACCTCTAAAGTCCACAGACACATGGCGCCGCCATTCAAACGAGTCGTCAAATAATGGAGACATGACCGCGTGTGGTGCTTAAACCAATGAGCATGTCAAGACACACTTAGCCCCACCCAACACCTCCTCTGATTGGTCCCTTGTATAGTCCTTCATTCTGTCAGCCAATCACCGTCTCTGATAGGATTTCTAACTTCCTAAACATTGATCAGCTGCTCTCTCTCTCTTCGGAATGATATGAGGGACGCTCCTCTTCTATGAGCCGTAATAAAATATGTTACTTGGACAGAAAACGGGAACGCCGTTCTAACAAAGGAAATAGTAGCTAAATATATTACTGGAAAATCCAACACAATTACTAACGCCGTTATTCCCAACACTGGAAGTATGTAACAAGGTATTGCACTTGTATTGCGCTGTTTAAGCCTGATTACCAAGTTTCACAAGGCGCTACACTTTAGACATTATTCATTCACTCCATACTCAGTGGTGACAGAAGTGAGGCTGCCATTCTGCGCCATCGGCCCCTCCATCACCAACCATTCACTCTCATTCATTCTGACCTATTGTACATGTTTTACGTAGTGATGTTTTATTCTTTCGAGTCCTAAATACAGGCTACAGCGACCATGTCAATTCATCTAAAATATGACCATCAAAGTGAAAAAGTAACTTATGATTACACTGTGTTTATATACAATCTTAATACTGGATCACAACATAAAAATACAGCATATGCCGGGAAGGGTTGTGAAGTAAGAAAAATCCAGTGCCCCGGATTAATTATGTTATCTGTAAAGATCCTTCAGAAAATGTATGATTTAAAGAAAATAAAATACCTCTTTTATCTTTGGGAACAGAGCACAGAGTTATTTCTTTAGTCTAACGCAAGGCCATATTTCAACAACAGCTTGTCAAAATACTTATGTCTGAATTCAGAAAAATATTTCCTGTCATAACATTCGAAACTGAGTTCAAAATTTGTTTGAGTTTATTTTACCATGAAATTCTCAATTAGCGGTCAGTTTAGAATGAAAATGATGCATGTCTCTAGCATACTTAATGCAATAACATCTGTGTTTACAACTCAACCACCTGAATGTAAATTATATATTCACCTGCAATAATAACACAATATTATATTCTCCATTTCATACATACCACATCCTGCCCAAGAGTTTATTTCTTATCTTATTTAGTGTGCATAAGAGATGCTTGTATAGTTTATTCAGAGAGAGATGCTAAGAGACATTACTATATTTTTTTAATTTTATTACTATTATTATTATTACTATTACCTGTTTTACAAACTTTTTTTTCTTCTTGATGGCACATTTCCTGTTATTTGATTAAATGAACAGTCAGTAACAAACAACTATGAATTCCTAGCCTGGGAATACCCAGGCTGCTCGCGCTCGAATTTCAATTCGAACTGCGAGACAGCCTGGATAGGAAGACCAAGATCTTCACATGAATCTGGGGACCAATCACAGCACGGGGAGGAACGGCAAGCCGATGACGCGTAAAAAAATCGACTGACGTAGAAGTTGTAGTTTTTGTGTATGGATCCAACATGCCCGCAGCAGACTTTCGATCAAGCGTTAGATTGTGTTCGTTCTAAATCAAAAATTTATATTAAAAGAAGAACAGCGTTTGGCTTTACAATATTTTATTACGAAGAAAGATGTTTTAGCCTTGCTTCCGACAAGATTTCATCTTCTTCTTCTTCTACGCTTTTTCACTCCTCGTCGACTTTCTGTCGCTCAACAAACGTCATCGGGACTCGATACGATTGGCTGTGGTCACGCGAAGACGTATATGATAGACATTCGTAGCGGCCAATAAACGGCTAAGGACAATCGTAAACCACACCTCCCGTACGAGAAAATGAACGGTTGTTTCCCAGACTAAATATTCACTTGTGATATTTAGTCTAGCGCTAGCCAGGCTAATGAATTCCCCATGTAACATTTTAAATCTGGAGATGTGCTACCATGTAAGTTATTGATCGACCAATGCCAACATACGTTTCCCAGAGGAGATTGCATCAGCAGTACAGTAGGTGTACACTGTAAATTCTCCCGTGTTGAGGTATATAACATTAATGTAGTGTAAACGTGTGTAGAGCTGATGAGGAGCCAGTGCCGGCAGGAGAAATGTGGTGTCCTGCGCTTCTTGGCTCAGGTTTTGTTTTCCATTAGTCAGAGTTATAGCCCCGAGGCACTCTGTGAGAGCACTTAAGACTGGTGATAAATACAGCGCACACTAAAACAGACCTGACTGACAACTCAGGGACAACACACACCTCTGTCCTGCCACCCTCATCTGTCCTGGGACGCACTGGGGCCTGGGCTCATTATATCCCACTCAGCACTGGTAACAAGGGGACAACCTGCACTGCATTTTGTGATGCAAGATAGAATCAGGGTAATCAGACATTGCTCTTGTCTATACTTCTGCCTGATGTGGCATGTTGAAAGTTGAAAGTGCATAGAGAGAGATGCAGGTAAAATTGAACAGTTCCAGGCCACTGGGAGCAGATTTATGATGGTTTTCAGCACGTTTCGCATCTGTTTATTTAGTCTTTATTTGATTAAAATCAGAATTATATTCATAAAACTGACCAATGTCAAATGAAAAATAATTGCATCAATAAAGTAATGGAGTGATGAAATCTGTGACACTGTAAAGCAGTTTCTACTTAAAAGGCAAGAGGGAAACTTGTGCGTAGATGCCAGACAAACCCTTACAACCAAATCTGTTTAAATCTAAGCATTATTTTTGTCCTTTATATATACAGTACACGTACACTTTCAATCTTTTTCATAGAATATGAATAATAACACAAAAATATTTTTTGTGCAAAGCCATTTATTGAATAAGAACTGAGTATTTTGAAATCATAATGAAACAAACTACTCAAATGTGCCTGATCTAACGTTTATATGGCTAGTTTGTAGTTGAAAAGCGTAAACAAAGATGTTTTTTGACAATAAATGGCTTCACGCAACCACTAACCATGAGTGAAATAAAGGTTTTTGTGTTATCATACATATTCTATGACATTGTTTATCAGTACATGCAGTACATTTACAAAAACAGTCAAGGTCAAGGCAGTCACATCCCGGGGATCAACTTCAGCATGGCGCCCTAGAAAAATGCACGAACAGCCAATATTATTCTATTAAAATATAACCTCATAATAAGTTTTATGACATTTAAAACAGCTAATAAATGTATAGAGCAGGTCTTTTCAATTGGTGGCCCGGGGGCAAGATCCAGCCTGCCAAAAAAAGCTGGTCTAGTTCACTGGCAATTTTCCAAAATAAAAAAAAATAATAATTGACTAAGAGTGGCGCACTGGCTAATGCTACTGCTGCTCACGTCTTCAGCAGCTGATACACTCACTGAGGAGGCTCTGCACCTGCCTTTGGAGGAGACTCAAAACTTTGTCAGAATCTAATATCTAATGCTGTATATCAAGCCATGTGCTCCAGGTGCTTAGAGTCTAAATAATAGCCCACAACAGAACCGGGAAGGCCTTTACACACCAATAGGGCTGAAATAACACTTCTGTCATTGAGTTATACAGTATGTGCTCCTGCAGTGTTTATTTTAAGGGTTGTAAAATGCTGGAATATAATAAAAACTTTTATGTGCTATATATCCCAAAAATATGGGAAACAGCCCGGTAAAAATATTATAAAAATAGTATACATTTCCCCTAGAACTGCAAATACAGTTTTTTCCACCACCTTGATATTAATAAAGTCTTATGTCATCTCTTATCTCAAAACCGGCCCAGATTGTCAATACTGTAATAGAGATTATAGACCAAAACATGAATTAAGACTAAATTATAGCCTCTCGCCTCACAATAGTACATGACATGCTAATGCTGGCTGCTTGGAGCCGAGCGAAACCACTTGAGGATTTCTTCAGTGACATTTGTGCGTCGCTTGGCTCGTGTATGTGCGGACCTCATTTATCTGATGCAGAAGGCAGGCTCAATCAAACACTCGACTGGGCAGCACGGCGACGCAGTTGAGCCGGAGCCAGCCGCAGACTTGGACTCCTTTCAGTGATACCTTTAGCGAAGTGTTTTGAGAACTGTGTTGCGGCAAAGTAATGAGTTTTCTGTCATTTAAGGGTGATAGATTTTCAGCCATGAGAGGTGAGATCGAGTTCATCCGTACTTTGTAACTGGGTGCTGTTGGATCAATGAAGATAGTGATTATTTATATCTGGGTAGGTCATTAAAAAACAAAATGGCTACGACGAAAACGGGCTAACTAAAATGGCTGAACTGTTGCAAGAAAGTACCAGGTTTAAATGGAGACAACATTTCTTACAGTATGTAAACTTATGCATTTCATAGAATATGAATGATAACACAAAAACCTTAATTTCACTCATGGTTAGTGGTTGCGTGAAGCCATTTATTGTCGAAAATCCTGTTTGTTTACCCTTTTCAACTAGAAACTAGCCAAATGTCCCTTATCAAAAGTTTACATATTGTGCATCTTGAAACAAACCTCCTATTGTCCTATATTTCCGCTGTTTTTCTTTGCTCCTGAACAATTTTCCTAGCAGTCGTTGAAGGTCAGGGACATTTGAGAAGTTTCTGTTTCATCATGATTTCAAAAGAGTAAACTCAGTGCTTTGGCAATAAATGGCTTCGCACAGTTTTTATCACCTGAGAAATATCTCTAAAAAGAAGAGGATGTTGTCAAAATCAGACCTTGAAATGATCCTTCATGCCTTCATTTCGTCTCGCATCGATTACTGCAATTCTGTCTTTACCTGCCTGAATATGACCACTCTCAGCAGCCTTCAGTTGGTACAGAAGTCTGCTGCTATAGGATTTTGACTGGTACACCCAGATCAGCCCACATCACCCCCGTCTTGTCAAGCCTTCATTGGCTACCGGTCAAATTTCGAAGTAACTTTAAAATTCTGGTCATAACTTTCCAGGCGTTTCATGGTCAAGTCCCTCAGTATATCGCTGACATGTTGTGCAATTATGTGTCTGGGCACACACTCCGATCTTCAGGCCAGAGTCTCCTGAACGTCCCTAAGACTCGCTTTAAAACCTGACCTTTCAGGCTGCAGCCCCCCAGGCTGGAGTTTTCTTCTTCCCACTCCTTTTTGAGCCAATCTTTGTTTACTTGTACCAATACAGTGTGATAAATGGAATGTAAAATTTTGGACAGATTCTCCTTGTACCTTTTTCTTTTTGCTGTTCTACATTCTGTATGACTGTTTGCCCTGTGTGTGGGTACAGTGCTTGCTGTATGGCACAGAATATAATATATTTCTGTATGGCTCGAAATAGAGTATTCAAATCAAATGACTTGCCCCTGTCCTTCCTTGTGCTTGACTCTGTTGACTCCTTTAAAAAGCACTTGAAGACTGTGTTATTTAGGAATAGGTTGGTGGGTTTTGTCACTTTTTGTGAATGATCTTATGAATTTAACTCTGTCATGTACAGGACATTGTGATTTTTATCTGTGAAAAGCGCTTCATAAATAAACTTACATACCTACTTACTTACAACCATTAACCATGAGTTATCATTCATATTCTATAAAAAAAAAAGGCCAAAAGATTAGAAGGGTATGTAAACTCATGAACTGTATACCAACAAAATAAACACATACATTTAAAGCCTGTCTCTATTCCTTATTTAGAGTTAATCACAAACAATATAGGCAATTTTGGCCATTTCGCATAAATAGCCTTGTTTTTATATGAAGATATAAAATGACAGAAAACTTTTTTTCTCATATGTGCCGAGGCATGGCGGCCGGAGACACAACTCGGCCGGGCAAGTTTTCAGCAAAACTGTGTTTTTTTTCAAAATTTGTGGTTTTCGTTTTTTTTTGCATATTCTGTTAATTGAGACCATGAAGAAGCCTCTCCATGTTTGAGATAACAGCAGTGGTATACTTAATAGCGTTCATTTTGAGTTTGAAATCTGCTTGTTTTTAGCCCGAGTCTAGCCCGCAGTGGGGGCGTGTCACTGTAAGCGTACATGTGTGTATTTGCATACTGGATAGCTGGGTCTTTTGTCTTCGTTTTGTTATTGCACGCCCTCCTCCAACCATGGCTAGTAAGTGTGGCTCAAAACTCAATGAAGATGGGTGCCGCAAAGTTTATCGTAGACGAGCTGCCCACCTTCATAGCTGCTTGAATCATCAGCAACGATCAGTTTCTCTTGACGAGGAGCAGCGCAAAGTGAACAGTAGCCTACATTTAAACAGGTAATTATTTATTAATTGTTCATATTTCACACTGTTTTCCAAGCACGGTTCTCGTTCTTTCATTTGTTTAACATGAAGGAGTGTTTTTGCTTTAAATAAGTGAAGGTTAAGCCGACTGTGTCCTGGCATCAGCTACTAGGCTAACCATTCATTAATCTACAGCAAAAGATTCAAGTTTAAATACTAAATTAAAAGCTTTTCCATTTGCACTGTAAAACATGCACAAGTGGCTTATCTTCAAAAGGCTCTGACCAAACCTCACTCAAGACCAGGAGCAAGATTGTGCCGGTGCTAATGAAGGATGAGGTCAACTGCAGAGGGCAAAATACAGGAACCTTATCTCACCTTATCAATGAGCTACTGTCCTGTCTGTGTCTAGTATGGTCATCTGGATGGTGTTGCGTCTTCATATTAAGTTTGATTAGTTTTAGTAGAAAGGTTCTGCACCGCACCATGATAAAGAGCCAAACCTGTCTTTACCGTACAGCACATTACATTACCATTTGTGTAAAACATCATGATCAAGAGGAAATCATTCATGTGTTTGCTGAATGAAGCCTGCCACTCTAAATGGACTGAACAAGCTCCGGGAAATAAAAGTGTAATGTGTGAGAGGCCTCAAATGTATTTATTTACACCACTGGCAAGGGACCATTTAGGAGGAGCACTTCAGTCAACGAGCAATCATACGATGAAAACCATCAAGTCATTGTTGACATAAATCATAATTACACCACAGCTCTAGACTGGCAGCTGATATCGGGGCATTGCATTATGAACGAAATGATAGAGAGTAGCATAATCACAGGCTGAACTGAGAGGCTAGTGTGACTAAACTATGTGAATGTGTGCTCTGCTGCAGCATACAGTGGAGTAAACGGCCTTGGATTCATCTTAGTAAGAAGATTTACTGAAGACTTGATTCAATTAAATTCTACTTAGCCCCATGCTTATGAAATTTGCCATCGAAATACAGAAAAAGACAGGCGTACATTTCTTAAATAGCCTAAAATAGTAATCGGCTAGCAGTTAAAGTTTGAGTAATTGGGATTCGGAAAAGTTAAGTATTGGATTTTAGTTCATGAATTTCTGAACTATGTTGTGGTGCTGTGTATTATTTTCTGATTCTTGACTTTCAATGACGCACAAAATGAAATCCTCCTTGACGGTTTTGAAATGTGGACACAGAGAAGTGGCAGATGCTGTTTATCCTTTATGGCAAGACATAGCCACAATCCTACTAAAACTAATATTTTAAAATGTGTCACTAAGACCAACAAAAAACAACTGCACGGGAAATGGTTTGAAGTGCTGTCGGAATTTACACAGGGCCAGATGAGCTAGAAATAAAGCTACCGCTCATTGGAGCCAAATATTGAACAAACTTTCACCGAATAAGAGTCACAATTGGACACTTGAAGCATAATGGCTTCATGGGAGTTTCCAAGTGGAATAAAACGAGAGTTGAGCAATTCACACCACTTGACCTGGAGACCGTTCATCAACTCAGAGTCACAGCCACAGACACAGGAGGAGACGTTTTTTTTTTTTCCAAGCAGCTGTCAAATCACAAATCAGGCTAAATCACTATGAACACTTGGAAGTAGGGCTGGGCCATATCATATCGTATATCATATATTGTTTATATCGTTGTGGATGCGATATAATTAGCATGTGCATGTGACTGAAGTCAGGACCAGCAGCAGACAGAGGTCACAGCTAATGCTACGCTCAGCTCCACTCAGAGCAACACAAACACTGACTGTGGAGGCTTTAGGGGCAGGTGCTTAAAACCTGAAATGAACTGAAGGATGTATGTTGCTTGAGTAGATCAAATTTGAGAAAGAAGAAATTCCCAATAGGTGTAAAGCTAGGATTTTGAAATATTTTAGCCGTTTATTTATTATAATATTTTTATAATTAATTATATCGTCAAATATACCATTATCGTGATATTTCTTTTTCATATCGTGATATCGATTTTAGGTCATAGCGCCTTGCCCTACTTGGAAGTTTATAAGAATATATAAGAATGAAGCAGTGGCTCACAATTTCTCAACTATAAAACAAAGAGGTTCTCTTATATACCTCTTTTACCATAAGTAAGGAAATGCTGTACTATATTTTCTTCATAATGCCATCATCTTAGTCAGGAAATTTTACAACTTTGAGTTCTATGTTGCTGCAAACGCATCTTTGTTCAGCTAGAAATGTAAAAGTTGGAAAGCACATCCCTTTTGTTGGTTTCAGTTTAGTTAGAGGGATATTAAAGTGTGAAAATAATCTATTTTAAATTTCTCTGTCACTTACTTTGAACAGTTTGGTCCACCAGAGCAACGAATAAAAACCAACAGTTAGACTTTCATTTACATAATAATCAAAACATGAGGCGGTGTTTCTGTTCAAACGTGACAAAAAGATGAAGAATTCCAGCGCATGAAGCGTGTGGCTGCTACTGTACTGACAAGGCATTTCATCAGAATATTGGCAGCAACACTAACATCAGCTAATACAATGAATTGAACCTGTCAACCATCAAAACAGAGGGATTGGAAATACAGAAAGTGAAATCACTCAAAAACACTTGTAATGACACACTTGGTTATTAAAGGGTGGGGATGGGAAAGGCACACAGCATTCACTGTAAAGCCTCCAAACCAAAACTGGTCTCAAATGAATATTGCTTGCATGAATGAATTCATTCGCCTTCCTTCATTTGCCTGAGGAAGGCCAGTGGCCGAAACGTTGTGACTCTATAAATAAATCACTGGTGTTTTTGTAAGTTTGACAGTGTGCGGGTGTCACTATATTCTGTAACGTTGGGCCAGC
>OMNZ01024517.1:1899-31308 GCA_900303255.1 Lesueurigobius sanzi | reverse complement strand
GTCAACTAATCGATTATTGAAATAGTTGTCAACTATTTTAGTAATCGATTAATCGTTTCTGGGATATACAGACTCAGACAAAGTAAGAATTACATCAAAATTTTGTATTTTTTGTGAAAAAACTATGTTGACTCTGAAGGCATTGGTTCTAAAAGTTTTTTTTTGCAAATATTTTTGCTCTGATTGTTCCAAATCTTGGATCATAATCTAATCCGAGCAGAAAGAGGACTCTCTCGCTCTCACTTTCACAATCCCAGAGTGAATTATAGAGGTTCTTAGCTTTCAAATGAGGAATGACATGTGGAACTTGTACAAAGAGCATCCTACAAACATTACCTTTAACTTTACTCCATCAAGACGTCCTCAAACGGTGTCACTTTAGCTTCATGTGCAAAAAGCTTTTAACAATTACACTTTCCATGCACCTTTTTGCACCAACCGATTAATCGATTAATCGTAAAAATAATCGGCCGATTAATCGATTACCTAAATAATCGTTAGTGACAGCCCTAGTCAGAATTCTGTGGAACTCAGCCTACAGTATATCTATGTCACTGATAAAACAACCATTTTTCTTGGTTAAAATGCCACTTCACTGAAATAAAACCATATCTAGAAAGAGAGAGAGAGCAGAGGGTTCTCCACTGGATCAAGTAGTATGTCTTCTTAGAAGTACATTTGCAAAAAAGTTACAAAAACAGGATGCTATTGTTTAAATATGTTGGCTTCACTATTCAACTCTCTTGCCAGTGAGTGACCAAAACAAAAAGAAAGCTGGAAAATTGGTTGGTGCCAGGCAATTGATCTGTATATTGATTTCCAAACAAATGTAGAAAGCCTAAAATTGAATGCAGTATTCTGACGTACCAAACGTAGGAACACTTAATTATATCATGTCCATCACTTTAGTTTGGTTACACATTGCATGCAGCTGCTAAGTATTGGTAGCCTGGAGCTCAACCACGTCAATATGGGTTACATCTGTGGACTACAATTTTGCCAAATATGACAGTTGGATTGGTTTACGCGGTAAATTCAATCGCATTCCTGAAAATCACGAATGAATAATTGGGTCATCTCGAGAACAAAAAGTCACGCTGGAGTTTAGTTTAGGTCCGTGACAACAGGTGGTGCCATCGGATCTAGTGGTGATGGCTGCAATGACAGAAGCACTAACTACTGGGCGACCCTCGAGACCTTGTTTACACGCGCGAGACATGCAAATAGGCCCAGTATGTTGCAAAGGATCTGAAGCCAAGCAAGTGTCAACAAGTGGATTACACAAGCTACTGCACGCTCTAAACAAATCAAGAGCGCGCGGTGCCGACTTTCCAATTAGTTTGAAACGTGGCGGACCAAAACATCAGCAATAAAATCAACGGTTTATTGAAGATTTCCGGAAAGTTCTGAAGCGGTGTGGATGCTGTCAGTGTTGTAAATAGCGGTTTGTTTTCACATTCGGGAGCCACAAACCAGGCCTTCCCTCTGTCCTTGAATTAAAACTGTCTGTTCTGTGTATTAAGTCACTCAATAAGAGGGAGAAGCGGGCCGTGCAAAAAACAAAATATCAAAACAGCATGTCTTCTGCGCACAGGCTTATGAGTTTACGGCGCTGCCCCATAGAGAGGACTTGTTTTTTTTTTTTCCACAGTGCACTATGGAACATAGACAATTCAACTGGATACAAAAGTCACTCAGGCATCTAAAGCTACCTCCCCCCAAGATTTTTTTGTTTTTGGTTTGTTTCCCCCCAAAAGAAGTTTTTCTTTTTTTATTGTATTGTACAATGAATAATTCGAAATAAAGACAACAACAAGAAGTCCGAACCGTACTGTACCTGCAGCATTGTGGCTTTTGTATGGAAATAAAAGTCAAATTGTTTGTTTAATGTTTAAAGATGAATTGTGGAACTTTTCATGTAAAAAAAACTTTGATATTGCTGCATATTTAACCTTTCAGTGGCTGTATGGGCGGTAAGCATGGCACCTTTACTTTTCATCACAGCAGGGTTTCTGGTAGGTTTTCTCATGGCATACCAGTCACCCCCCAAAAAAATTGATCCTGGAGCGTAATAAAGGCCGCTGTGATGGAAAGTAAAGGTGCCATCTAACCACTCATACATCCACTGGATCGGTAAAAGGTCAAATAGTGCTAATATCAAGGGTTTTTCTTTTTTCCGCATAAAAAGTTCCACAATGCACCTTTTAATGTTTGGGGTTTTCGGGTCATGGTTTGAGGTAGGAGTTCATTGCCTCTACTTTGGTTGATTGAAAGAAATTCAACTAAAACTTCAGTCAGTAAGTTAGTAATGTTGCTTGATTCTATATTTTTTGGAATTGGATTTGGCTCTCGATCTTTTGCACTAATGCCTTTGCGGAGGCCTTTTCACTGTCTGCGAAACCAGGAGTTAACAGGTCTTTCTGGCAACTGCAGTTGTGACTATTTATGATTTATTTCCACAGTGCTTCGTGCTCAAAGACTGAAAAATGAACTGCTAAACAAATGATTCACATACATCTCAGGACATGTTTGCGGAGATCTAAACAAGACTACAGGGTTAACAAGGGTTAAACATAACACAGCCCATAGAAACAGGACACTGTTGATACGGCACCGCCCCAAGTCATTGCAGTCTTAGCCATTCGCTAATTGCAACCGCTCAAACAGCAACTCTGATTCGGTTGTGAATAGTGCAGCTACGAACATGTTACAAGAATCCACAATAGTATGCATAAAATTCTCAACATCTGACTCCTGACAGCCATCTACACCTATTTCTCTAGACGCTAGCCTCTTAAATGTGTCGCTTTCAGTCAGCTCATTTGTCTTTTTAACGATCTGTGGCCCTGTGCTGTGAGGAGATTGTGTTGTTATGATAAAGATGATCCAACCGCTGACTCACGCTAATGGCTGCTGTTGTTGGGAACACATGATTCCTCTCTCTCTCTCCTCCTCCTCCTTCTTCTTCTCCTCCTCTTCTCTCTCTCCATCCCCTGAACCCCAGAGTGTATTTAAAGTGTAGTAGGAGCTCTGTGCCACGTGGACCCAGGCTACCTGCCAAGGCCTGTCCACATGCCACAAGCAAGACCTAAGAGCACGAGGAGTTCAGGACACATCTGCATCTATTGATTTCTAGTTGTGGCTTTATCAGCGCTCACTCTTCACTTATTCACTTATTTCAACGAAAGCAAATTTCCAGTGAATTTATCATCTACAAAGAAATGTCCTTGATATTTTGGGTCCAAGCTTCCTCGCTACGGTATCTCCCGTTTTATTCCCCATTGCTGCAGATTTGGTCATTGCTAAACATTCCTGAAGTATTAGAAGATCTCGGTGTCATCTGGAATTTAAACTTTTTGGTGGAAAAGATTTGTGGAAAACTGAGGGTGGTCCAAAAGCATGTCTACTCCTCAGATCAAAACCTCCTGTAGCATCTTCGATATATAAAAGCATGTGGATGTGATCGAGCATCCACTTAAAAGTTTCAGTTTCTCACCAAATAATAGTCGAGTTGTTTTCTTCGTTGCTGACAATATGAAAAAGATGTGGTTTTTCAAGTTGATGATGAAGCTGAAGATTTTTTTTATAGCATTTATGAAGTGTTTAATTCTGCTTGTGCTTACTGAAAATTAGATAATTTTAGGCATTTTATTCTTAGCAGATGACTGAGGGCATAATCAACTAGACTCGAGTGTGATTATGAGTGGAACAGTCCCTGAGGCTACATTTCGACCACAACATGAGGAAAAACCCTTTGGAAGCCACTTAAGACAAGTGCTGCTGTGGGAGAGGACAGTAAAGAGGCAGTTATGGGAGAAGGGCGTGGGGTTGTTCTACTGAGCTGCATGAAAACACCGGCTGGGCCAAAGGAGAACCTAGCCTCGTGCACTCCAGCTGATGCCTCCTTAACGTGTCTATGTATCTCATTCTGTCAGTCCCAATGGTTAATCCAAGCAGAATAAACCCAAAGCCATGTGTGACAGCGAGGTTAGGTGGATAAACATTTTCATAAATTTATTGGGGACGGTAATGCCAGACTCCAGACAGACGGTACACTTCTGAAGAACAAGAGTAAAATGTCAGGAACATTCTCTTCTCATGAACACAACCCTGTCCTTTTCAAATCTACTTAATAAAGACTTGCAAATATCACCAAGTTCTTTCCTAGTGCTCAGTCGTCTTCCTAGATTAAGGTACACTGCGTGACACTTATATTATACTCTTGCCAGTACAAAACATACTCATAATGACCAGCTTGACACAGAAAATGCTATTTTTGCAGTGGGTAATCAAAGAATGGATTTGGATGAGAACATAACCTTTTTAAATCTCATATTTGGCTGCCTTTAGTCAACATCTCCATGGACATGAGCTGGAGACCTCCCCACTCTCATTAAAGTTGCAAGTCAGGTCTTAGCAGAGGTGAGCTGCTCCCAGCAAAGACACGTTTGTTTCGTTTTTTCAATGTATTTTTCAGTAACAAATATCTTTATTGAAAGCTCTATAAAAGAATCACCTTCTTTTAATATATTTAAAAAGCATTTTAAGAATAAACTATTGCTGCCTTATGCATAATACACACCCCATGGCATGGTTAACATTATTTGAGTTTGGACTTTAAATGAGTGAGTCATCTGAGTGATTAAAGGGACTCTACGGAGTTTGATCATTTTCATACTCGTGACTGCCACCTCTGGCCGTCCGCGTAACTGCAGTCTCCATGTTAAGCAGGTGAATGACTGCTGCCTCGGCCCGAACATGCAACTTTAGAGTGACGACGGTGCAGGCTTATAGCGGCAATTGAGTGGGATAGGTGTGGGCTCACAGTACAGCGCAGGACATTGCTGGAGTACAGATGAAGACTGAAGAATTTCTGCCTATTATTTTTTAATGTTTTACTTCCGTAGAGTCCCTTTAATATCCGAAAGTAGAAGAATATTTGATGAAACTTCCAGTATGTGTACTGATGTTGTGAATATGGAACACTAAAATGCAATGTTTGTAAATGGGTTCTGGGTGGGGATATTTTCTTTTGTTTATTATTGAGTGAAGTTTGTGTGGGCCACTACTTATAAGCAAAGTATAGCTTCTGGGGAGTACCATTTTCAAAAAGCATCTTTTGCTGGAGTTGTGAATAATGTGAAAGTTGGCTCATGTTTTGTAAATGAATTCATTAATTAATGAAATAGATGCTTGTATAATATTGCATTTATTGGGTGAAATGTTATGTGGTGTACCTTTAAGTTTGGACTCTCCCCTGGCAGATGCTACAAATGTAAGAACTCACAAAATAAGGCTCTGTCCCATAAGAACATTAGACCTCTGCAAGAGGAATATGTGGTTGTAGTCCGGATGTGAGCAAAAAGACCGAGCCTAATATGCACTAAAAAGGGTCAACAGCACAAATGTTTTCACTGACAAAGAAAAAAGGTCTATTTGAAAATATTACTTGTTTGAAATGCCCTACTGGTCCAGCCGCCTGGCAAGTTCAAAACCCCAATGCGGCCTTTGCATCAAAAACTCTTGAATCTTCAATACGCATGAGACCTGGAGACTCTTAGTTTCACCCCTGTTCATAACAAATACTATTTTCATGCAAAGAAAGAACCATCTAGGCTGAGTTGAAATAGGCCCTAGCGTGTGTGTCTAAGCAGTCTTCCATTTGTTGACAAGCGCTAGAAGAAGCTTCTGAAATGAAAACGGAAAGTCATCAACTCAAAACCCACTCCAGTTGATGAGATTTGAAAGTTCCTAGCTGAACAAGAAGAATTATCTCTTGTGGTATTATTTATTATAACTTTAAAGTGTATCCTTTAAAGGCCTATCACAGCAGGGCTACCACGGCAAACAAAATGCACCATAATTCAATTTAGTCTATAAGTCATGGGAAATCTCCAAAATACTAAAAACCACAAATGAGTCATGACACAGAGCAGACCTAATTGCACAGTTTTAAATATATAAAATGCTTCCCCACAGCTGCTTCATTATATGACCGAATCAAATGAGATAAACTCTCCGCTGACCACACTGCGCTGGTCAAAAGGGCGTTCTCGCTCGCTCCCTCTGCTTTTTCACTTGACATCCGCTGTCATTAAAACCCTGGGTGCCCATCTGCAGCCACCACATAACATGACTAAGTGATCTCATGGATGTGTGCATAGAACTTACCCAAGCTGACCAAAACACAGTCGGAGTTACTAAGCAAACAGAAGCTGAATGTAAGTCAACCACATATTAGTTTTCACTGTAAAGCCACAAGTACAGAATGGCAGATGTCATTCACTTGGTCACCGCCCTGGGCCCTAAACAAAAGGCCAAACAACGGCTACTTCTCATGACAACATCCCCTCTGGCTCTGGCCTGTGGGTGGTGCAGGCATTACCCCAGAGCGCATCAGTGGGAGGGCGTACTGTATGTTCAACTCTACACGCCAGCAGCTGCTTCTAATAACAGGGAGGCTACTTCAGCTTCTGTCGGCGGAAAGAGGGGAAAGACAACAATGAAGCCATGCCTAAAGATGTTCGCTCACTGTCCAAACCGTGCAGGTAAGAGGAAAGCACAATGTGTTGAGGTAAACAGGAGACGGATGACAGGGCGATTCGGTTACAATGACGTGAGTTTTATTTGCCCCTGCTTCTCCGCTGTCATGAGCATCTCCTTAGGACATCCCTGCCCTCATTACAAGCAGCACAAACTATTCCATTTTAGCTCATAGTTTGACGTTTTATTAATTGCTTCTGCACGTGTTAACAGAGCGCTTCCAAACACACTATTTTTCAGTAACTGGCTGTGCTTTCCCTTCAGCCGCTCTGTAATTACCCTCTGATCAGTGAGACAGCGGCTGGGCCACAGCCAGAGCTCACTGACGGCCTCCACCTTCAGCAAAAGGCTCTCGTCTCGTGCTGATAAGGAGCAGATACGGCTGGATGCACTGGAATGCACTGGCCTCGTTAGGGTATCAATCAAAACCTTTTGAGAGGAGAAGTTTGATATGAAAATGATGTTAAAAGCACAAGCCCAAACTGATCACAAGTTTACACGTGCAGCAAAACCTCCCAATTGACTTAGATATGAGAGACTACAAGAGCATTGTGATAAATCGAGGCCATGGCTCAATTTCAAGCCATGACCTAGATTTCAAAAATACATATATTAGTATTAATGATACTAATTAATTCAAATGAACTAATAGGGGTGCAACGTCTCACTTATGGCACGATTTGATACGTAGTTCAATATGAAGATCAAAATTCAGATTCAATTCAATACATTTAATGCTGGAAATGTCCTCAAACTGTGGTCTCTCAGTCTCGTTGTCGCTCGCCATGGCCCTGTCTCGGTCTCCTCTGCTCTACAACCAACAGCAGCTAACACATATGATGCTACTAGATCAAGTAGGACGAGGGGGAGTTTGTCACAGGCTGCGAGCTCAGAGGTGGCTGTGTGTCATGCTTCTCAGTGAGACGCACAGTCTGAAAATACTATTAGCGGCACATCTACAATCTACAATTGATTCATATTTGCGTATTGAATTGAAAAAGGCGCATGGAATGATTCAATATAATATTGAGAATTGTTGCATCCTTACTAACTGATACCTAAATACAGTAAATACGCACAGTATGAAAACACACAAGGACACCTCCAGAAAGCAGTAGAATGCTTTTAAACACAAAACTTGTAAATAAAATAAAATAAACGTTTGCATGGCTTCCTTTTACTCCATAAAAGATGTAGCCTGGAAAGCCAGCCTGACTCCATGTATGAGATACATTGGAAGACAGTCTGGGATTGCGCCATTGGCTGCTCAAACTCTGGTGAGAACGCCACCAGACCTATCACAGCACAGGAGGCAGGAGTTAGCGATGCGTCATTTTAAGCCTCTACAAACTAGTCAAGATGGCGGCCGCAATGGAGCCATGTTTTAGTACGGAAATCCCAAAAGGTCTGACTTATTTTAGTTTAGAGTGAATGCTCTTTCACACACAAATAACTTCTATCTCTCAATGCTACAGAAATAAAATGATAAGACTTGTTGCTTATTGTTGATAGATGATGTTGAAGATTTTATCAAAGAACATGATCACAGGAAAAAACATGAGGCGATTAAAAAAAAGCCAGACAGAGAAAGGTCTAACCAAACGGTTCCAGTTAAGAGCACAGACTGGTCCAGGCTGTAGCCGAGAAGAAAGGTGACTTCAAAATAAAAGCATATTTACTTTTATGACCACCTGCAGGATTTACAGCCACCGATGTGAAGCGAATGAGTGGCGCTCTAAAAGAGATTTACTATTTGCACATAATCCTCAGTATTTGCCACAGCAGTGAGACTGGGAAGGGAAAAAACCAAGCATGGAGGCTCTACTCTAGGACAACCAACAATATAACAGAATGATAGCTTTTCAAATTTGAATATAATAGTGTTGGTCTCACTTTTGTTGAGGTTTTTGTTTTTTTTCATTGCAGCCGTAATATGGAGCAGATGATAGATTCATGGTTAATCTGGGATTTCTACTTTTCCCCAAACCTCTTCAAGCCAGAGATGATGATTAAAGGGTGGGAACAGAGGGAGAGGTTGCACTTGCAGCTGCCCAGAATTATCACACTTTTCCACTATTAGCCAGAAGCCCTCAATGCATAAGAAGAGCAGAGATTCTTAAAAAATAAAATAAAAAAATAGACAGTACGGAACTACTGTGTGAGGAAACACGCATAAATATTATTTTATTATCACAAACTTGTTTCAAATGACAGGTGTAGGTGTTACAGCGAAATTTCCACTCCCCAAATAAAACTTCCATTTTTCATCAGAGTTATCTATCTCACTTTTGGCAAAACGTGAACACTCAGGAATGGAAGTTTGCACAATTCTAAAGAAAATTTCAATTAAAAATGAAATATGTTTAGTTTAAGACGAGCATCCTGAAGTTCAGAACCAGCAAAGAGAATGAGCCATGTGTTGTGGACGTGTGGAGGCCAGACTTTGATGAGGGTTGGTACAAGGAAGGCTATTTACAAAAAAATGAAGACTGGATTGTTACGTCCATCTAGAACCTACAAGTTTGTTCATTTAGACCCAACGCTGTGTCCCTAAATGACACCTTACCTTGCTCTAAAGTAAAATGATGATGAAATTGCCATCTGTCCTTTTGCAGCATGTCCAATAACATTTTCCATCTATGAGGTTTTTGTTTTGGCCCACCTGTTTTATTTGATAGGACAATGCAGCGTGAAAAAGGGTGAAGTGCGTGAAGAGACATGTCGGAGCCAGAAGCCAATGTCACGACGCTGAAACTGGAACAGAGTCCAGGTACATGTGCAGCAGCCTGACCGACTAGGCCACTGGTCCCCAAGGAGTCACAAGCAGTAAGCTGGGAGTTCCAAGAAAGATGATTTCAAGAAGATATAAAAAAGAAACTTATTGATTGATTGACTTATTGAACAGTATCTTATTCTTAATAGGTTGCATGCACGTTACAGAATTCTATTTCAGTTGGAGCAGGTGCCAATGCCAAGAAATGTCAAAAAGGATATTAACAAATGTTGTACTTCATCATTATTTGGTAGTGATTGGATTCACAAACCTGCCATAGTATTCAAATGTCTGAAAGTCCATTCTACTGGCCAACATTATGCAAATCTTTTGAATATTGTCACCACTTTTGGACACCTTTACAAGAAAATAATTAGACCTTAGTTCATATGTGCCGACAGAGAAGATATTCAACTTTGTCAGTTTTTGTTTCATGTGGATTGTCCTAAAAACTAAGACTACAAATCTGCATTTTGACAGTTACCATAGCTATCAGCATATCATTTTCAGCTGCCCTCCACCTCTTAAGAATGCTGTGATGTGAACACAACCTATTCACATAGAATTGTCCCAGATCATCTGCATGGTAATTTTGGGGGTCCCACTCTGAAAGGTTTGGTAACTCCTGCTCTAGGCCTGTGGTTCACAAAAAGTACCACCTAAGAAAAACTTTGGTTCCAATCAATAACAAGTCTAACGTGACTATATCAGGTCAAATCTTGGGTTTTAGTTCTAAATCTAAAATAAAGAAATAAGAAATAAGTAAAATCAGGGTTCCCACTCTTTACTTAAAATTGTTTTCCAGGTTATTTCCAGGATTTTCCATGACATTTAAAAGTGCAGAAATACATACAAACATTGTGATTAGGCATTTCGCTGTCCTCTCTGCCCTCCTCACTCACCAGCGCCCCATGTGGATGCGATCTAATAATGGCTAAATCTTATAGCTTTTTGGTCTGAAGAGATTTGAGCTTAGACATGTAAAAGCATACGTTTTCTTGGGAACATGGTAAAATGGGGGGTTCGGAGTCCTCCCCTGGGGAAATTTTGAAATAGAAGATACTTTTTCCGCTGTTCTGGGGCTAGTCTTTAGTCTCGTGTGGTGGGGAAAGTATCGCTTACATTTGTTTTAAACAGAAAAGGGAGGAGAAATATTTTTAGGTAGGTATATTAAGATAAATAATTTTCCAGGTATTCAAGGTTTTCCAGGTAGAGTGGGAACCCTGTAAAATGAGGGGGAAAATCTCTCTAATAAACAAACAAAAAGAGAAGTTTTGTAGAACTTCAAACTTAATCAACCTTCTGTTATGGGAGTTCTTCACTTTTCCATGTCCAAGCTGACAAAGGCTTGTAGGAAAACCACCCGGAATCGAACAACTTCGTGAAAGTTTTACGACTTGTAAAGAAGATTTCTTCACTGACAGACTTCATAAGTGATGAGCAGATCCATCTGGCGTTGAAAATGTAGAGATATAAAACTCACTGAGCTCACGTCTAGGACAAATACCAAGCCGGTGAGCAGTCATAAATGTTCTGTAGGCACTGCACGTGTTTATAAACTCGCAGAAAGCCAAGTATTTCAAATTATAGGGTGAAGGCACAAGTGCAGTTTGAACATTAACACTTGCACACCTAGTATATGCACAGTATAACTGCTTCCATGGAAATAACATAATCCTTTAAACAAGCTAATAATACGTGCATTTATTAGGCGCAATAATGCTCATAAGGTTTGAAGGCATGGCGTTCTGGAGCAAATAGGAAAAAGTGGATGGAAATGTGATGCAATTTCCAAATTACAGCGACTTGCATAAGCTGCAAGACTCCCTCGGGGTCAATAACAAAAGTTTTTACGAGATGCCCCACTGTGCTGACTCAGAATCTCTTTGCATAGCATTGCGCAAAGTTAACGGTGCTCTCATGTCAGAAACGTACCTGAAATTCGCTAAGATTTGAGGAGGAAGCTTGTAAAGAGGCGAATTCTTCAACAGGCAGCAAGAGGCGGATCCTGGAGTCAATGTCATGAAGATGCTTGAGGTCGGGGGGCTCTGGGGTGTATCCATGACCAGACGAAACTGACACGGCCCACACGTCATCCTACAGGGCACATGAAGCATCAATAATGTTAAAAATAACAACAGGGAATTTCACATCTGACTTAATGAGAAAATTAATCAATGAAAAAATGAAATTATATTTGTACAGATATGTGCGAATGTTGACACTTCATGACCTTTAAGAGGAGACCCTTTTTAGTTTTCAGGTTTTGGGCCAGTTTGCTCTCTTAACATATGAACTTACACCTGGAAACTAATGAATGACATAATCTTTACGATAATTTCTACATAGAACTACAGGGTATGGGGACATTTTTCTCAAAAGGTTTTTGTCATATATTGGCCACAATATATCCACTTTAGTAGCTCCTACAGACTCCAAACTTTTCCAGTCTTGTACTTAATAATATGGTTAGGCTGCTATGTACAGTATGTAAAGCAGTGTTTACCAACCTTTTTGAGCCATGGCACATAGTTTACATTAGCACAATCACAAGGCACAGTCAAGTCAAATGACAATCCAGTCTCAATTTCTTCTTGGGCCTGTTTAGCTGATATTCTTGAAGGAATTGAAGAAAGACATACAGAATTGACACTCACATACCAATCGGATGAAATTGGCTAATCTCCCATGGCAGCACACTGGTCGGGAAACACTGCAGTGAAGGATGTTAATGCGATCAATGTATTTTACACACCCAACAGCTACTATGTAAATTTGACAGTTTCATAGAAAATAGCTATGAAGACGTCCAATAGGTTAAGTTAACCTTCCTCATCTTTTAGCAGTTCGGCAATAATCCAGAACAGGAGAAGCAGATGTGTCAAAAGTCTATCAATACATAAATAAACTTTAAAAAAAAAAGAAAAAAAGAGCTCTTCGCTCTCCTATGCAAGACAGAGAAGAGCAGATCAAATTGTGCCATAAACCTGCTGATTTATTGCCTAACAGCGGCTTATAAAAGTGTGTAGGGAAAGCAAAAGCAGGCAGACAGACTGTGAGGCAAATAGCAAAGAGCAGCACTGTGTCTGATGCACGATGTGTCCTGATAAAGCTGCCAAGAAAGATGTGGGATCCGAACAACTCAGAACACATCACTTCCAAATTTAGCGACATAAATAATGTGCTTGCTGTGTGACGGCCATTCATAATAGTATGGTCTACAATAACAGGAAGTATTTATCGGCCAATAAAAACCCAGAGCATCTGCACTTTGAACAGTTTTCTATCGGCTGCCACAATTTCAGACTTATACTAATCTAAAAGCCAAGGCAAACAGCATCAATAGAGCAGGAAGAAAACTGACAACCTTATTTGAAAGGTAAGAATGTTTACTTTCACTTTTTTAACACGCGTAGGGTTAAAATGCCCTTAGTTAAAAGAGCCATTAATGCAAATAGGTTGCATTTATATTACAGAATTCTATTTCAGTGGGAGCAGGTGCTAATACAACTCTATGGGAGAGAAACAGAGAGAAGAATCAACAGATGTTTTCCCTTGATCATTATTTGGTAGAAAACCTGCCATATTATTCTGATGGCTGCAAGTCCTTTCTACAAACCAACATCCAGCGAATGTTTTTGAATATTATCACCACTTTTGGACACCTTTATGAGAAATGAAATAGATCTGTGTGACAGTTTTAGTTTCATGTGGATTTGCCCAGGAACTACAAAGAAATTAGTAATAAACTAAGACTAGAAATGTGCACTTTATCAATAGTTACCAGCACAGGATTTTCAGCTGCCTTCCACCTACATTTTAAACTATAGGCTTTTTAGAATGTTGTGATGTCAAAAATAAGAAAAAAAAAAACTGTGGAGTGACCATAAGCTCTATAAGACAGAACTTGGTTTCTGAATTTAACTTAAAAAGCCACAGAGCGTTTATGAATTCATGATTAATAAAACAAATCCAGACCATGTTGCATTCCATGAGAACTAGCCACATATGGTAAGGAGACATCTGGCTGATGGTGTGAAGTGCCTTCTAGAATGAGAATCATCTGCCCGGAGTCTGCCTGAGCAGCCAAGGAGTCGTCAAAACATAGATCTCTGACCATTGATACTCGGGCTGCTGTGAGGGGCCAGATGTGTTAAGTAATAAGAGCGACGCGAAGACCATGAAAAAAATGCATGGAATTCTGGGTGTGAGAAGTAAACAAACACATTAAAAGCTAAGTTTCAATCACATCAGCAAAGTGAAGTTGCACATTTCCATTTAACTATTTCAGCAATAAAGTAATTGTACACGTGTTGTCACTTATTATCAGTCTACCTCTGCATCTGCTTCTTTGGCACAGTCCTCTTCCTCTTGGTCTATTTCTCGAAGGAGCTTGTCTAGACGCTCTTTCTCTGCCTGAGTCAAAACCTCTGGACCACCTTCACCGCTTATCAACTGTTGCAACAGACAATAATAAATTAATTCATTATTTAGGAAATCAAATCACATCACCATATGTGCCATTATTGTACTATAATGGACCCCTGATGTCTAAAAGTGTGCCTTTTTTATCTGAAATTGGAAGCAATTATTTAGATTATAGTTGCACTAGGTCAAGCAATATACTGCACCACAGTATTAGCCTAACGTGAACTTTGACATACCTCAATGTTTCTCTTGACAAAGTCCTTGTGTTTCTTCTTGCTTTTTGAAGCTTCACATCGGCTTTCCTGAAAAGGCTCCTGCTTTTTTGTCTCTGTAGGGTTATTATCAGATGATTGCGTAGTGCCAGCAGCATTGTTTCTCCCTGCAAAGAAAAATAACAAAATAACATTTGATAGATTTGATCAAATAAAGCATTAGACATTTATAATTCCACAGGTTTATTGTTGAAAGTGTCCTAGAAAAAGGGAAGTAGTTTTTGTTTGGTCACACTGCCCTCCAGTGTACACAGCTTTCAATACAAGTCAGCACTCTTATGTTTTGCTTTGTTTTACTTTTTCAACTTTGAACTTACGTGGCTGGTCATGGCCAAAGGCATTGCATTCTGGGGCCTCAGTTTCAAAAACTGGGTCAAAGTGCAACTCCTCTTCCTGCACTTTAAATACATAAAGCATATGACACTGTTTAAATACTGTGTAAGTTTAGTGTGACCATGAATTCATGCAAATATATACCTTGTGGGGTGGGAGCTTCAAGAGCCAAAAATGACCTTGTATTTGATGCTTCATGGGCACATTCAGAGCGTCCTTTTGGTGTATCCCGCTGTTCATGTACAAATTCAATAATCAATAAGTCATTACGGTTACAAAAA
Source organism: Lesueurigobius sanzi (assembly GCA_900303255.1). Classification (NCBI taxonomy): domain Eukaryota; kingdom Metazoa; phylum Chordata; class Actinopteri; order Gobiiformes; family Gobiidae; genus Lesueurigobius; species Lesueurigobius sanzi. The sequence continues at coordinate 16,678 of OMNZ01024517.1, read as the reverse complement.
GAGTGTAACCCTAACACTTGACAAAAGAATGAGTATAGTGTGTTTAGTAGCGTCAACTGTGTGATTGTGTCTTGAAATGAATATACGCTTACCAATAGTTCTTGCCAAAGTCTATCTCTGAGTTCCTTTCTTTGTCGTCTGGCTTCTAGTTGTTGAAGAGCCTTGACTGAAAGCATTTCATCAAGTCTTCTCATTTCCTCAATCGCCTTCTGCAATTTCAAATCTTCCTCTACCTGATCATCATTTTTGTGTGTGGCACTGACACAAACTTGAGGAAAAATATGCATGAAAAAAACATACAAATGTGATATCCTACTACTATACATAAAACTTAGTGTATTAACTTACCATCACCAGAATCTTGGGAATCACCATTCTAAAAGACATAATAAAGATAAAGTAAGCCAATAGTAAAAGGAATGGAGAGGGGAAACTTGAAATATATTGTATTTAGAACACAGAACATTACCTGGGCTTCATTTGTCAAAACAACAAGAGAAAGGGGAGCTGAGGAACACATCCTTTCATTGTGAGGCAAGGAGACGCTTGTCACTCGATTACCTATCAACTCACTACTCGCAGTTGCAGGGCGAGAAATGCTGTCTAAGTTTCCCCTAAATATTTGCATATTCCCCTTTCACACTATTTTTGAAAAGTTGTCTGGTTTGGGTATCAAACACAAAACACTTGTGTCTGTGTTTGGTAACTATGGGAGCAAAGGCTCCCGGATGTTGTAACTATGGGAATATGCACTTGTTAGTGCAGCTGATGCTCGGTCAATGCAGTTTGCGAGCATCAAGCTAGCCTTGGAAAGGAGGTGGCTACTGGCTAGCGAGAGGTTAGCTGTAGCGGCGTATCGGCTCGCTATGGCCAGTGACTGTGGCACGGCTCAATTTAGAGACATTTAATGCCGCAAATGTGATGAAATATCAGTGATAAATGTACAGTTGCGTCTAATATAAAGTGGAGGATTCGAGGCAGTGCTTCAGTGGTATGTAATCTGTCGTAGTAAAATTTTGCTAACGTTAGCAGCTAATGCAGGTAGCTTAAACAGCTAACATCGATTAAGCTATATCGCAAACAAGGCTTTATAGCGATAATCATCCGCAAACCACCTATCGTTTTTTAAGCCCTTGCGTGTTTGTCTTTGGCTTTCTTACTTCCAAAACAAGCTCACCTTTCTGTATTAAACCGGCAACATCCACAAAGACCAGGCCTATATAAAATGCAACCCTGATTTGGATTTAGCTGATGTGTTAGTGTTTTTATTTCCTTCTCAGTCCATGCCTATATACCTACCGCTAAAGCGATGTCATTTATAACAGATTATGCTGACTACCGTTCTTATATTGGCGCATATGTGCTGTATGTTCCTGAGCTGTTACTACATACTTGTTTGTTCATTTCAGGTTTTTAACAAGGGAAGATGTGCAATGGAATGATACATTTAACATCAAAAACCCGTGGTGCATGCACCTTACCCAATGGTCTGCCATTCTTTCTGCTAGTGACACTGACCACAGTGTCTACTGGTCATGGGTTAGGTAATTATACATTTAATTATATTACAATTATACTTTTTTGTTTAGGTGTGATTGAGCAACTTCAGTTTACAGTTTAATTTTGTTGAGGGGTATATAATATACGTGAATATTATAATTTCTATATTTATACAATCCAGTTTTAATACTTTCACTGTTAGTTACTCTGCTACAATGAGAACTGTCCTGGTTGGTAAATGTACAATTTCTATTTTCTTTTTATCCAGGGTGTGTGAGGCCATATATGGTCCAAAACAGCTGGGTAAACCTTACAGAGAGCAACAGGGGTTTGTTTCCAGTTGGGACAGTGCTACAGTACAGCTGTGACCCTGGTTACCAGCCTGATGGTCCCAGTATCCTGACATGCACAACACTGGGACGCTGGTCTTCTGAACCCCCTCGCTGTATACGCAGTGATAGTAAGACACGTCAACATATTATTTACTTAAATATTCACTGTGCCACTGCCAATAACACTAAACTAAAAATCTATGGCTAAATGCGGAAAATCTTTATTTTTCCCTTTAGTGTGTCGGCCCATTTCTGAACCAGATAATGGGGGATACATTTGCCATCCATCTCCCTGTCGAATGTTTTCCCATGGCACTGTGATTGAATTCTTTTGTGATGACGGCTTCATTCTCAAAGGAGACTATAAGTATTTGGCTTGTCAAGATGGACAATGGGATGGACCAGCACATATCAACTGTGTAAGCCAAGGTACGGACATATGTAGATTGTAGATTAATGTAACATATATGGAACTTGTGACTGCAGGATGTAAACACTTCTGTCCATAGAAGTCCCACGCTGTTTCCAAAAATACAATTTTGTTTTTCTTTAGGCTGCATAAGGCCATTCTTAGTGCCACATGGATCAACTAATTTGACAGAAAGCAACAGAGGCTCCTTTCCTGTGGGAACAGTGTTGGAGTACCGCTGTGATCCTGGCTATCAACCAGATGGTCCCAGTATCCTCACCTGCACGACACTCAAGCAGTGGTCTTCTGATCCACCTAGATGCATACGCAGTGATGGTAAGTCTTGCTTGTGTTCAGTTCATCAGGATTATTTGTGACAATTATGCTCTTGAGTTAAATATTTAGATAATACAGTACCTTAGCTAAGTAATTAATTTGTTTTCATTTTCTGGGTAGTGTGTCAGCCTCCATATCAACCAGAGAACGGAGGCTACACTTGTCACCCCACTCCCTGCGGAAGGTTTTCTCATGGTACTGTTATTGAGTATTTCTGTGAAGAAGGCTACATATTGAAAGGAGACTATAAATATCTTACATGTCAATATGGAGAGTGGGACAGCCCCATGCAAATAGGTTGCCTTAGGGAGCAAGGTAAGCCAGGCACTTCTTATGGATTAAATTTTTGATTCCCAACAGTCCGTAATACCTCTATTTTGCATTTCAGATCATGATTCTACATTGCCCCTTGGAATGCCCACCTTGTCTATTGTAGCATCTACTGCTAGTTCAGTGGCTCTTATTCTTCTGCTGGTGGTGCTACTGGTACTACTGCAGCCAAAGCTCAAGTCCTTACAACGGTCAGTTACCATTGTAAAGATGTGTACATGCTTTTCAAACGAATTTAACTGTTATTGTTCCATTGTTCCTTTAGTCGTGATCATGGTGTGTCTGGCCAGCCTGTGTCTATCGTGGTGGAAGGAGTCCAAGTCACATTACCGTCATATGAAGAAGCTGTGAGTGGCGTTAGTGCTGCCACTGCTCTTAACTCAGAATCTCGCGTCCAAATTGTGTTGTCTGAGGGTCAACATGAACCAGTGCCAGAGGCTGGTCCCTCTAGGCCTTCCTCATTTAAACAGCAGCACTCAGAGATGGATGTATACAACTCCGTACCTCCGTCCTCTCCCTCCTCTTCACCTTCATCCTCCTCTTGGACTCTAGAGCATGCAGGGGCTGCAGCTGATCTGATGTCACAAAGACGGCAATCTGCTAGCCCCCAGTTTAGCACCCCCCTATATGACACGGAGGTGGACTACTCTGATGGTAAATTCCAAGGAAACAAATTTTTAATCAAATCTGTTATGCACAAACCTGTAAAACTGTTTTTTCTTTCCTTCTGTAGATATGCCATTGCTTAAAGAGGCCTAAAACTTGGAGCAAGTTTTGGACTTGCGCACATAACAACGAGCTACTGACCTTAACTGATGATCATGGCGTCTCTCCTGACTTTGTCAACACAGCTGTCAACACAAGCAGGCCCCTATGACACAGACACTCCAAAACAATTCATCCCAAAGGTAAACTGGGTAGAGAGTACATGTACATACATGCTTTCATTTTTATGTGATTCTTCATTATGTATGTGAAATATTTTATAATGTAAAACAAAAAATTAAGAGAGATGCCACAGTAAGGTTCATTGTCAACCAAAATGACACTGGGTACAGTGGGCAATGCAGCCATGAATCCAATAATGACAGTGTCTTTTTTACTGAACACTTAACTAAACGTAGTTAACACAATTGAAACATGCATAAAAGCCAAGAAGTAGTAGTTTAACAACTAAAGTTGCATCTTAGACATTTTAGCCCCCACAGCTTTTATATTGATCGTCACAGAATAATACTACTTTGACACTTGCAGTGGTCCATTTGTTTATTTTTTCGTTTTCTCACAGTTCAATGAATCATTTAAAATGTAATTCACACACTCATACCCTCCCCTGATGGCCTTAGTGTTCCACTTCTATGCACAAATCTCTCTCATAACGTAGGAGTTAAAAATGAATGTCAATATACAGTATTTGCCTCCACATCTTTGTAATATACATGACTTTGAAAGATGTGCACCAGAACATATTATAATTTTAATTTATTAAGGCTGCTTAAAATCCTGTTCCTGAACAGGACACAACATGTATATTTTATTTATTTGAGAATGCTGTTGATCAGCAGTGGTTTCTTTTGTTGCTACCAGAACTGGAAGTCTAAGTCTTTTCACTTTGCTGCTTCACTACTGCAGGCATGTGATGTGATAAGTGTAAACGTGGCTGGAAAGGTCTAGCAATGTTGTGTATAGTCATTGTTCACTTTGTTGGCAGTCCATTTAATGTGACTGGACAAGCTGTATGTGGGCAATATTGTATTTTAATATATGTAACAAAAAAGTGTCATGACAGTTTGGTTCTCTCTGTATCATATGATCATTTGGATTAAACATTATTTGTGTCATATTCATTCTGTTCTGCACCTGTTTTGTTTTTCATCTTTAAAATAAATGCAGAAATTGTAAAAAAGAAAAAAAAAAACTACATTTCTGAAACTAGTATGTACATTATCACAAACAGGAATTTACATTCAGTATTTTTGGACTGCTACTGACCTAAGAAAAGACCCAGACGGTGAAGGTCCTAAAACTGCAGCTCCCCGCATGTTCCACTGTCTTAGTCCATAATAATGCTGAACAATTCCCCTGACAATCACAGCTCTAGGGTTGCTTCACCTCTTCCTGTTTAACATCAGCACACTGGCAAGGGTCTGTACCTAAGCAGAGAACAAATTTATATATATACAGTATATTATTGCAATGCTTGAGTAAATAACATGCAGCTGTGTCACGTACCCTCAGCTGGTATTTTGAAAGTCTGGTAACATCTGAACAGCAGGGTCAGGAGCAGGGCCTCACCACACTGGAACATGATGTAAATGAGTGGGAAGAGAAACATTGGACCAATGACCTCGGGAGGGAAGGCCACTTTCAAGATGGCTGTGCACAACTGGATATTTTGACAACCGGTCTCCATGGAGATGGTCCTACAGCATCTACAGGGAGGTACATTTTTAATTATTTTTGGCAGGTTTAGTTGCAGAACACAAATTGTACACATGGCCATTCAAAGGGATTTACAGAGCAGGGAGCCACACAAAACAAGAAGGCAAATCAAATCCATAAAACATATAATAATTCACAAATTAAAACAAAGAACACATGAAGGGATAAAATAACTTGTACAGCCTATTCTCTCAGCAACAGAAAGCCAGTACAGAGACCCGAGCACTGGACTATTTGGTTGTATTTTCTGGTGCTAGTCAGGATTGAGGCAGCTGTCTTACAGCTTGATTACAGAGGCCAGGGAGCAGGACATCACAGGAAACTAAGCGGCTGGAGTCAAATGCACAGATAAGTATAATTCTGGTTTAGACACTAAATGTTTGATTCTGGCATTTCTTTATTTGGTGAAAAGCTGCCACTGCTCTTAACTCAGTCTGAGTCCATTATACTACTAGATTTCAGATTTTTAGCTTTTAGAGAGAAAGACTCAAGGTGAATGCTAACACTTTATCTGTCTATGGGACAAAACCATTTTTAGCAAATGGACAAAGGTGCAGCTACGCATAGAAGTACAAATATGAAGTACAGTGCATGTGACTTCTGTAGTGGAGCAAGAGGGAGAACTGCCCCATTGTGCCCATGTCTTCTATGCATTATATACGTTTATATGATCACACCACCACATGATAGTACTGCTGTTGTTGACTTACTGAGTATTGAGCCGGCACACAGCTGACATGACATATCCCAAAGTAAAGCCAGCCAGGGGCATAAGAGCAGCTACAGCCACAACATCTGGCATGAAGATCATCCACATCATTCCTTTGACAGCCATGCCAGACAGAAGAGACACCAGGACACTGCAGACAATCAGCAGACCAATTCCAATCTACTCAAAAAAAAAAAAAACATTATAAACCATATCTTTTGTATGTTAAATATTGGTGTACTGTACTGTAATTTTGGAAACTCTTGATTGGTCTTACCTTAGTCACCATTGGAGCATAATTTGGCCTATAATAGTTTATGAGGATGCCAGCAGTACAAGGAATAAGAGTTAATGCCAGAGTGGTTGTGATTCCAGCATAAGGCACAGCGTTTTCAAGTCCAGGAAAGCCTTGGCAGAAGACATACAGCAGCAAAGGCATCAAACCCAAAGCCGCAATAGATGAACACGTTGTCATCACAATGCTGCATAAGGAAGGATAGGAAAGATTGGATTTTTATAGCATGTGCAAATTCAGTATTAACAAAGCACCACCATTGTTTACTGCAGGAAAACTTGTTTGACGCAAAAATATATTTTTACAATGCCGCATTGTAAACACACTTTCTAGGGATCAGTACTAGTGAGGGGTTACCTGAGGTTCATGTCACCTTTCAGTGCCAATGAAAAGATATTAGACAATGTTCCTCCTGGACAGCACCCACAGATGAGGACAGTCACTGCCTTGATTGGGTCCATCTGTAGAATTTTTGCCAAACTGAAGGCTGCAACAGGCATGATGCAAAACTGGGCCACCAGAGCTATGAGCACTCCTTTAGGCGTCAGTAAATGTTTCTTGATTTTTGAAATTTCCATCGTACAGCCGAGGGACACCATCGTCACAAGGAGAATGAAGAGAGTCAAGACGTTTATAGAGTGGTTCAGAAGGTAATGGATCTCAAAGCTGCCTGCACTTGTATTTCCAGTTAGATTTCCTTCAAGGTAACTCTTGGGCAATTCCTTGAAGAGTTCTCCAGTGAGGTTATTAGTGGCAGCAGTTCTGTGCATCTCCCCATCTATGTTATCCACCTGTCAAAAAATATAATGGTTATATCAGACATTAAAGAACTGAATTTTAACAAGATTTACTACCCACTACGTCAAAGTTAGGTTTGAAAGACTGCTTTTTAAAAATATCATATTAATTTTATAATACAACACAATTTATTAAAATATATTTCTCAAATATAACATTACCTTCATCTTGGTCTTGTGCAGCTTTGAGTCCACTCTTGGCTCACATCTCTCTCCACATTCTTGTGCTTAGCAGCTTTTAGCAGGTCTGCCTCATGCCCTCCTCTTCTCATCACATGGTCCAGGACAACGCTGGAGGTAAACTATTTGAGCACAGACCAGAGACAAAATACAGCTCCGCACTTTGTTCTACAATCTCTTGCAAAATGCTCTCCCGTTTGCACATGATTTCACGTGATTTTAACTTTTTATACTGGACGCAGACCGTTTGATAGTTTTAGTGCCCGGTCTTTTTGTTACCTCGTGGGAAAATCCTGAACATGGGGGCCATGATGAAGTGAAAAGAATGCAATTAAACTTCTGAAGAGCTATGTTGCCCAGGCCCAGCCTCCCTTGTTGACAAACCTTTTATTATTGTTATGCAACCGGGCAGAGGCACCATTTACTCTGCCATGTTGTGGGCCTTTTCAAAAGGCTCCTCTTTTGTATGGGCCTACCCACTTCATTTTCACGAGACATGAAATATGTCAAACTGCTCAAAAGCTGTTGCCTAATCCCTTGAAGTATGGAAAAGATTAGACCACATGTTTCATGCACCTCACGTGCCTACATTCAATGTGGTCCCTACAGCAACAACACACATTAATATGCAGACTGAAGGGGGTTTGAAGAACATTAATGTATTTGAACCTATGAATATGAGTGACCTCATAAGTATTTACTGATTTGTCAGAGCATGTGCAGTATGTTATCTAAACATTTTGATAGTAAAACATGCAATTAATAACACTATTGTTAAAGAACAGTGCTTAATTTGATCCGGCTTTTGGGGGAACGCATTCCGGGAAATCGGAATTTTGAGCTTTATTGGATCCGGGAAATAAAATACTCCAACAACTTTTAAATATGCAATTATTTTTGGGCTGTTCCCCCATAAGATCCACCCAGTACACAAGTGTTCCTGAAAATCTGGATTTACAAATTAAGCACTGTTAAAGAATAACACCTAATACTAGACTAAAGCAGACTCTTGTGCTCTATAAAAACAAAGCATAATGGCAAAGGTTATACAGATAAGATAAGATAAGATAAGAATGGTCAGTGCACTACACTAGCCTTGCATATAAAAGGCACTGATACAGTATGTGCAAGGCAGGGATGCAGCACCATTATGGACAGTGAAAGCTAGGCTATTTAAGGCCCTTTGGATGCAAGCATAAAGTCATGGGTGATGCGTGGGGGGAGGGTGGAAATGGATAGGCAGGGCCACCATCTGGCCTCATAACTGTATGTGTAAGAGCTGTGTCATTGTTAATAATCACCACCACTAGTTCTGAATCTCAACTCAAATTATGGCAACAGTAAGGTCATGGTTACTTTGTGACATTACAATGGCTGTTCCCATAATAACAAGATGAGTCGTGTTTTAAATCTTGACTTGGAATCATTGGAAGTGTTTGTTGTCATTAACATGTACATGTAGTTCAAATATTTTGACAGCAACATTATGTCAATTAGTCCATGGTATCGGTACCAGCTGAGATAGCAAAAGCTATCAGGGATTAATAAGTATGGTATGACAGAGTTACAGCTTTATAATCGTTTTTGGCTTTTGTTTTTTTCTTTGGCTGTTGACGCTGGTTCATATTTTGGTTTAGGCCATGTCCGGCCCATGATTAGATAATGGTGTACACTACTGTATTTGGTGTCATTGTCAAGATTGACAATGATGATGACAATGAGAGATGACGAGATTCTTGTCTTCCATTTTAGAACATAACACTAATATACTACTCTCTTATAATTACTGTGGCACCCATAGCTCCTCAAACTCGAACATGAGCACATTTTTTCACATTTTTTGCTTAAAAGTTTTGCTGCTTTTCATGGTGAGACTTCTGGGAACATTGCAGGCACACATATCTGACAGTGGGAGTACTCTCTGGACCCTGAGGGTTCAGCAAATGTATTAATTCATTTAATGTATTGTTTATTTGGTTGGGACAGTGCATGTTAATGCACACACATGAGACACATGCATGTAAACACACCACTCCGGATTGTAGCCTTGGGCTAATTTGCATCCGTTGTCCCACACTCGTTCACTCGTACACACAAACACACTCTCATTCATCCTGATCTATTGTACATGTTTTTAGTGGTAGGGGAAACCGGAGCACCCGGAGGAAACCTATGCAGACACGGGGAGAACATGCAAACTCCACACAGAAAGGCCCCGTCCTGGCCCGGGATTGAACCTGGGACCTTCTAGCTGTGAAGCATGAGCACTAACCACTACCGTGCCGCCATCTCAGTACTTTCTCAACCTTGTGAGCCACAAAAGAGTGACCACCAGCACATACAGTATGAAATGGAATATGGAAATGGCTATGGAAATAAGCCTATATCTCACATTCCAGAAGGACCCTGGCGGGTCCTTCTGTCCAAGATCAGCCAAATTCCATTTGTAACATTATTTTGTAGTAGAGCAGTTCTCTATTTTAACAATGCGGCTGCAATGTTCCGGACTTTGGGGATGGCTGTTTTATTGTATCATTCTGTTTTTTATTTTGATCTTCATTTACTGTAACAGCTAGGAGTCAATCCAACATGCTGCTCACAGAATTACTGTGTACATTGTTTAAATATTTATTATGTAAAATTATGCGTTTTCAGATTAAATTAGTTGTAGTGAAAGAGTGAGAGACATCGGTGTGTGTATGGGCTACATAAAATAGGATATTTAAAAAAAAAAATGTATCAACTGTTCTAGTCCAAAAATGTCATTACAAATTGATTTGAGTCAATGTTGGTGTTCATACATGGAACATGAGACAGGCTTATGTCTATGGGAGATGTGTACAGTATGTGCTGGTCATTGTTTTATTTTGTAGCACACTGAGGCCGTGGATTGAGAAAGTCCTAACATATCCGAAGAATCCAGAGAGTTCCCCAGTTCCTGGTAGTCTCAGCATTAAACAAAGAAAAACTGTTTAGGCATAAAATGTGGGGGGAAATGTGCTCATGTTTGAGTTTGAGGAGCTATGGTTACCACAGTAATTGAGTAGTACATTTGGGCTTAATTGGAAGACAAATTGTCTTTTTTACAATACAGAATACAATAGCATAAAGTACCATCATCTACTACTGGGCTGGACATGGCCTAAACCAAAATAGCCAAAATATGATAAAGCTTTGAGAAGTCTATCATACCAAAAAATAAAACTCAGATATGGACCTTCGGGAAAAAAAAATAAAAACACTGATAGCTGACACCTTGGATGGTACCGATTTGTCCCAAATAATGATTAGTGGCAAGAGCCTCCATTACCCACAAACCACCGCGCTGCTGAGTCTGCGCAGTGTGTGTTTTCCCGTCCATGTGTAGGCGAATCACGTGTCCAGACCCCAGTTGGTCGTCATGTCTGTGCTGTAGCGAGCAGAGCTCGGAGCTAGCTTTTAGTGTTTGCACCTCCCACAGTTGTCGCTGCAGTTTGTTTTGACAGCTGCATTACTCTACTTTCTCGTGCATTTTGCAGAAGAATGAGTGAAAACGATGACATCGAAGTCGACAGCGATGTACGTGGTTGAGCTTTGCATTGACGTAGCTAGCATGTCAGTTAGCCAAACCACAGCAACTTTATCATCCCTCTAACCTACTCCATATTTTTTGTTTTTAGCTGAACTACTGCTAAGTGTTATGGGTTTCGATGCGTTATATTCCAGGTGCAAATTGAGTAAATGCCAGGATGAAGTCGTGCACGTCGACTACTGTTCCAAATATTGCGTGTTTGTTTTGCAGCCATGTTTGTAGCTTGTTGGTATCGATTTTCGGAAGTAGATCAGGATATATTAGGCCTAACGTAGGGTTTGACAGTGGCTTTATCACAGCGTTTTAATGAAATTGATGTACGACCACATCAACATTTAAAGCACATTATTATTTGAATGCTTTATGCACAGTTTACATTGTTAAAGTTGTGCAAATGCAGCATTTGTAGTTGCATGAAGGATTGTTTATAGTTCTGCAACACAGCTGTTTGATTTATAAGTGATTTACAAGTGTGTGGGTAGAAAACCCGACAGTTTAATATATTGTGACACTGCAGAGGTGTGCAGTAACTTGGCCTGTTGCGTAGAGAAGAACCAGCTACTTTTCAAATGCAAAAGTTGAGAGTTCAATTTCCGTGGACGTGTTGATTGTTTTATCCATTATCCTGCCTCGCCACATTTCTCAGTTATAGCATTCCCCTATCCCTCTTTAATTAATCTGCCAACAATGTAGCCTAGATTCACATGCACTATGTTTGAGGCTATTATTTATATTCCATGAAATGTAATAACTCAAGCCACAACTGAGCACAAGGCTTATTTCGAACCTGGATTAATGAATGGTTTGTAACTAATATAATGCTGTGGTAAAAGCGGATACTGCCAAGGAAAGTCAAAAGAGAATATTATTATTTGGGTAACAAAGTATTCGGTCCGCGAACACATCCAACAAAATTGTGTTTTGTAGTTCTATTGCTTGATTAGTTCCAAACTGTTCTTTTGCAGGCAGACAAGAGAGCACATCACAATGCATTGGAACGCAAGCGCAGGGACCACATCAAAGACAGCTTTCATGGTTTACGAGATTCTGTTCCTGCACTACAAGGAGAGAAGGTGGGCACAAATCGAATAAATATTACGCACTAGAAAGTAGAATTTAAAAATGGGAAAACGTACAGGTGCTGGTCATATAACTAGAACATCATGAAAAAGTAGATTTATTTCAGTAATTCCATTCAAAATTTTTTATTTCCATTTCTGTTTGTATTGGTCTCAAGTAATCTAATTTACTGAGGTACTGAATTTGGGATTTTCAATAGTTGTCAGTAATCATTAAAATGAAAAGAAATAAACATTTGAAATATATCGGTCTGTGTGCAATGAATTAATGTAATATACAAGTTTCACTATTTTGAAAGAAATTACTGAAATAAAATCAATTTTTTCATGATATTCTAATTATATGACCAGCACCTGTACTTGTTATACTAGATGTTTTATAGGACATACACTAAAAACATTACTTTAAAGTGTTCTCTTCACCAGGCTTCCCGAGCACAGATTTTAGACAAAGCCACCGAGTACATCCAATTTATGAGACGAAAAAACCACACTCACCAGCAAGACATTGATGACCTAAAGAAACAAAATGCACTTCTGGAGCAGCAAGGTGACATATGCTGACATTATTCATGCCTGTATAAATCTTCTAATATCAGTCTCATTATATGTTCCAGTTCGTGCACTAGAGAAGGCCAGGGGAAACAACACACTTACAAACAATTACTCCTCCGATAGCAGCTTGTATACAAATCGCAAAGGGAGTGCGGTCTCTGCGTTTGACGGTGGGTCCGACTCCAGCAGCTCAGAGTCCGAGCCTGAAGAACCACCCAGCAGAAAGAAGCTGCGTGTGGAGCACAGCTAAAGCTTTCCAGATGGACTGAAGCCCACCAGCACCTCTTAATATGTCCGGACATGGTTAGTCCAGGATAAAAATGTAGAGGAGGTGCTAGTACCTAAATGAAACAAAAACAATGTTTTTTCTAACACCTGTCATAGCCGGCTCACAGTTTATCACGTTATGATGATGAGGCAGCTCTGTAGTTTAAAAGTGATTTCTTTACAAATGTCGGTAGCCCTATATGTAATGTAGAGATGCAGTTCCAAAAAGAATGATTTTTGAAACACATGAATAGTGTTTGTGTACATGCCTAATATTTTCCCAATGTTCTTACATTTATTGAAAGCTAGAATGTGAAATGTAAAATGTGTGATACCAATAGCAGCCAAAATGGCTGAATTATCCGTCAATGTATGTTTTCTGTTTGTGGTTGATATCCTGGGATTCTTTATTACTCTTATAGTATAATGTTTCAATGTGCGCCTTTATTTCTGATTTGTAAATTATCAGACAATATTGGAGCTAAACATGCTGTCCTGGGTTTTGATAAAGTCTACAGGTTTTTCCTGTCCATGTGGGTTTAAGAATTCTCTCTGAATACCTTTGTTTGTATTTTGCTTTTGGATGTCTGTTTGTGTGGACTAGTTCATGCCAAGAATGTCTTCCCTGACCTGCTCTGACTTTTTTTGTCTTTCTTTTTGGTAAAATAGTGTGTGCATTTTTGTTATCATCCTTGAATAATACAGGTATGTTGTACATACTGCCAATTGTTGTCTTGCAAGTTGAGGCGTATCTTTATTATACGTAAATAAAACTATTTTATCCTGTTAAATGCATTTGATGATTTTTTAAAAATATATATATATATATTATTTTTTTTTACAAAGGCAAAATAAGTGTTTCAAACCGTGACATAAAGCAAAGACCAAATCAATGGTTTGCTTACAAATAAACATGAAATGAGTGTAAAGTGATGCGTTCAGTCATTGCTGCAGTCTGCTGTCATTGAGGTGCCGTTAAGGTACTACATGTTTTTATTTAGTTTTTTATTAATGCAAACATGAAAGAGGGAGCGAGTAAATTAAACTAATAGTTGTGGTCAAAACACATTCTTAATTGTCCTACCATTTTTCTAAAATCTGTTCTTCACAGAGCATGTTTCACAACTTGCAGTGCCACTGTCACAGAACTGCAAGAAAAGTAGCCTGGATACTCATGGAATTGACAAATAATGCTTTATATTCAAATGCACGATATTATTTTCACAGTCTACAAAGTTTACAAAACTAAAGGAGGACAAAACATATTTCATTCCACTACAACGTGAAAGAAATAGATGCCTTCAAGTTAAAACGCAATGAAAGGATAGTACAACAGACTTGCTGGGCATGTGATACTTAAAAGGCTCACCAGAGTGACAGCAACCCACATGCACTGAGGATTTGTGGAGCGAAGTTTTCGAGTGTCATTGAAAGCCGCACAATAAGAATGGGGCTCATACATTAGCTGAGGCTGAAGCGGCGCGGTCATGTCACGCTCGCCTGTGGGACATATTTTCAGATGAGGCATGGCTACACAGTACGATGTCCTGTTCAGGCTGCTCATGCTCGGAGACTCAGGAGTTGGAAAAACTTCTATGCTGCGCAAATTCACCGAAAGTGAATTCGAGTCGTCACATATTTCCACTATCGGTAAGTTATTAAAATTGTTTTTTTTTTTTCTCTTTATTGTTTGATGACGTAAGCCTAATCTTAAATATTCAGTTACTTTGTTAGCGATCTCGATCACGATTAAACCAGTAGCCTAGTTTCTGACATAATTGAACTTTAGCCTACGTCATCTATCCCCCCTCTGAACGCTTTCCTTGGAGACTTGCTGAACCAGTGGGATTAGTGTTCCTGAACTGCACTTGGTGAAGGCAACAAAGGTTCATGAAATTCTGTATAACAATAATCCAAAGTCACTTTCTTCCCTTGCAGAGCACACCTGTTAGTGATGCTCCCGTTTTGAAGGCACAC
>OMNZ01024516.1:8501-23623 GCA_900303255.1 Lesueurigobius sanzi | reverse complement strand
TATGAGTGTTGGATATCGTCGTAAGTTCTTGCATCTGCATTTTGACAGTTACCATAGTTACTGCCATGCAATTTTCAGCTGCCCTCCATGTGCAATACAGAATATTTTAATTTTAGGTTAAAACATCAACAAACAACCTTTTAAAGCTATTTTAAAGGTAAGATATGTCAGATTATTATTATTATTATTTTTTCCCTAAACATGACCTATGTTATATGCATGTACAAATTAAATATTATTTTATACTGATACCAATTTAAGAGGAGACACAGTAGTAATAAATGACATAATCTTTACAATAAGGCATGTAATTATTGCACTGAATCAACATTTCTCCTTAGAAATAGGAAATTGGAACTTCACCTTGACTTCACCAGACTCCAAACTTCCCAGTCTTGCACTTAACAATATTTTGAAGGTTTGTTCACAGGGATTTTTCCACATTTAATTCCTAGCCCGATTTATTGAGTTTAGAATCCCCAAAACAAGACAGAATTTTATTTTTAGATGTATTCACTAATAACTAGTTTATTCAAAAACTATTTATTAGTGACTAGACTAGATATCAAAATCCCCCCTGAACAGATAACTATTATATCAACAAAATAAAACCATACATTTGAATATGGCTCGATCCATTATTTAGATTTTGTTACTAAAAATATAAGGAAGTTTTACCATTTTTGTTCATAAAATGCCTTATTTTTATATGAAAACATAACATTACAGAACACTCATATTTATGTCCATAATATACAGCAAAAGTTTCAAATTGATATCACTCAATAAAAAAACTCTTCCCCGTTCACCTGCAGTGTCTCGCCTTACTGTTGAATAAGCTGGCAGTTTTTGTTTTGGCTGTCAAGATTGGTATGATTTGGTTGTCATAATTATCCAATCAGAAAGGCTGAAGTCCCACAATTAAGGTGGCCTGAACCCAGTTGGAAATGAACATAAAGAGACTCCCAGTAGGCTAATCTGTCCTCCACTGACATTTAGCAGCTGCCTGTTGTAAGAAATGAGATATCCACATATAGTGAAATGCATGTGCTCATATGCAGCTTAATGCAACCCAACTCCAGGCGCAGTTCCTATACGTTTTTTTTTTTTTTTAATAAAGCTTTTAAAAGGTTCACTTCAGCCCTTAACATTTGCTAAGGGTAAATGACTTATGTTTAATGTGTAGTGCTTGGGATAAATAATGGCGAAAGCAGTTAACCATTTGTTAAATTGGACTGAAGCCACATCCAATCAGGTTACTCTACTATTTCTATGCAGTAAATATGGTGGAAAAGCCTGCTCGACTCTGATAGGACAGTTTATTTCCTGTGTGTGAGGTCAGGGTTTTACAGGGTCATGGAGGATTAACAATGATCTGATCTGGGTTAATCCACCATCACTGGAGCAATGTCTTATAATGCATTTAGAAGGCCCACAATCCCCTTCAAATTGAAGTTTTTGCATATCAAACAAACTGTGTCAAGTATTTGTATTACATGATGGTTCACATGTGCACAGACATACAGAGAGAAACATGTGTCCTATTCTACAAAAGGCAGACAGTGTAATCAGATAGGGCTTAATTGATTGGTAAGTTTACTTGAAATGAGTAAGGTTCCTGGGTGTTTTGAAAAATCAAGTATTCACAGTAAGGAATGCAGTGGACTTAATAGTATTTACATATATTTTTACTCTTCATTTGTGGATCCAGAAGTCTTCCTTTTGGAGTTTGCTTCTTTTACGAGCTTCCTTCAGGTCCTCTAGAGTTTTTCTTGGGTCCAAAATAAACGCCAATGCAACACCTGCGGTCCCGTCTCCGTTCTGGCGCGAGAAACACAGAAACGTGGCCCAAACGAATGCACAGCAGGCCATGAAAGACGTCCTCACATAGGGAGGCATCAGTGCGAAGTTGAGGAACTGAATACATGGAAGAGGATATTTATGTATAACCCTTATATAGATGCTGTATAATTATCATGAGGTCAGTAGTTACCTGCATAAAAGGCCAGAACAGGAGCCCAGTCTGAAAGAGGGGTAGAAAGAAATTACATTATTACAAAATGTTTAATAATCAGTTTGCAAATCAACATAATCCGTCTTCTTTCAGCCTTTTACAGAGCGTGGATTAAGACAGAGGGTGATGTCGCCGCAGCTGGACATGTCGCCTTGGACCTAGTGACCTGCAATGGTGCTTTACCCGTTTTACCTCAGGTTCTCTGTCCACACTGAGGAACCGCTGAATAGAGGTAACTTGAATAGGTAACTTTTTCACAATGTTTTATTAACTTGAACAAAAAGCAAACAAAGCAATCCAACACAGCATCATTGTCCAAAAACAAAATGGGTCCCCCCTACTAATAAGCATAACTGCAATATCCCAAGGCAAGTTTTAGAAAGATAACTTTTATGTTTCAATGTAAGACCATCAATAAACTACTTCAGAGAAACGTTGTTGACCTCGAGATGGTCACAATCACATGGCTGGAGAATAGATTGCGTTCATGTGACATCACAACATTCTAAAGAGCCTATAGTTTAAGATTGAGGCGGTGGGCACCTAAGAATTCTATGGTAGTAACTATGGTAACTGTTTATGGCTAATAGCCGTTCTTTTGCACATGAAACAAAAACTACAAAGTGCAATGTCTTCTTTTTCTGCATATGAACTAAGGGCAAATTACTTTCTCGTAAAGATGTTCAAAAGTAGAGACAATATTAAAAATCATCTGCATGATTTTGATCAAATGAAAAGACTTGGACAAATATTAATATGATAGATTTGTTCATCAATTCACTACCAAATAAGGATCAAGTTACACACTTTTCCTATTGTGCATGCTTTGGATTGACAGAGGAGTTTTCTCAATCTTATGAGGCAAGAGTGCTAACCACTCAGCTGAGTCTGAAACTAGAACCAAGTCCTCAAACTGAACACATTTCACATCAGTTGAAATAAGGCTTTAGGAGCATACCTTCCAGGTGTTGAAGAACTTCTCCCTCCAGTCCTCAAAGACATCTTCCTTCCCTTCCAAGAAGCTCACTCCTGTAGGATACCAGTATTTAGGCCTTCCCACAATTTTTATTTTTAAAATAAAATATTACAAACTCTATAAAGGATAAAACAGCACTGTGAACCTGTATTGTAGATATAGGTAGGCCCATAGTAGTAGGCTCATTGAGGATAAAAAGCTAAAATACTTACTCACCTGTGTAGAAGACACTGGTGGCGAGAGGAGATGCAAAACTTTGATCAATAATCAGTTTTTTAAACAGAATCCGGACCGATTTTCCAGGAAAGCGCTGCTCCAGAGCTCGCAGCCAGAAATAGTTGAAGTGTCCCTGAAAACAGAAGCCCACAATGGCCACATTTCTGGTGTGCTTCCAGTCCATTTGTTCATTTTTGGCCATAAGCTGATGGACCAGGTCCCCACTGGCAAACATGCAGCCGTACAGAGTGGCATTGGCCAGCCATGGGAAGCGTCGTGCTGCCTCTTTTAAAACCGTTCTCCGCATTGCAACCTGTATAATAATATCTAATAATATATGCACATGCTTCAAATACTACATGTTTAAGTAAGGTACAGTAGATACAGTATATACACAAGAAAGGTACATCAAAATGAGCAAAACTAACTTCCTCCTTAATTTTACAGATCTGTAATTAATATGAAATATGTGCTCAACAAATAACACATTACAGCTCTAGTACATACAATAATTTCCAGTTCCCCCGTCACTGACACTACTCCATTGATGTTACAAGAAAAAGGAAACCTCCATTTGGAAGTTTTTTTTACTGTTGTGAAAAGTCTATATCCAGTTATTGTCCAAAGTCTGCAAAACGGCTGTAGTTGAAAAAAGCAATGGTATCTGAATCATCCCAAATTGTACCTTGATTGTAGACCGTGAGCGATTTTTCTCCTGGTTCAAATCCCATCCTGACAAATCCTTCTGCGTGTCTGTCAAGCCTTAATCTGGTGGATTGCACCATGCGATATTAGCGTCCTCTCCTGATCTCACTAGTTTTTATTTGAAAGAAAAAATTGTGACAACTTCTCACTATTAATAAACAATGAAATTCTCAAAGAAATGTAAACACAAGAAAAATATTGCTACTTGAGTGAAAAAGAAATCCCCTTGGTCTTCCCATGTGCCCTTAAAGGTCCTTATATTGCATTACATTACATTACAAGTGGCAACAGTTGTAACTATTCAGCAAAACAAATACATTTGTTGGTGAAATATATAATAAAATATAATAATCGTGAAATTATGACATTGTGAAGAAAAAAATAAAGTTTGCATATATGTCGATGACAAAGTATGCCCATATGGCTAAAGCCTAATGTATTCTTATATGGAGCTTTTTTCTTTTCTTTTTTAAGATAAAAAAAAAATAGACACGTCAATGTGCTTTTATTTTGAAACAAAAGTATGACACACCGGAAATGCCTGTCTTTACATTGAGGCTAATGCTAATGCTAATGGCCCCGGAAAGGTAAAATCACAATCTGAAGATGGCTGGGGTGTTTGAGGTGGAGGTTGATGGTGTAGAGCACGATCATGGACTGGAACATCACGATCAAGCACATCAGGTAAAAATCAATTTGCAAACAAAAGCTCTTCAATTTAATCTTTTTATTCATTGAGAGTTGACGTTAGCTTTCTGGGTCTAGCCCTGTTGCTAGCAGTGCAGTGATCACCCAGTCATCACCAACGCATGGAAAGCACGATAAAATACATTTTAGTTTCACTTGGGCTTTCATCTTCACTTGAGGGTCATTGTCCATTAAGGACTTATTGAGGTGCAGTGGCTTAAACAACTGCTGTGCTGATCACATGTTAAGAGAACTTGATTTAAAGCGAGAGGTTGCAGTGCACAACATAGGAGCTATTTTGGTTAAGTGTCAGTCGATCCATATATGTAAGTGGCGTTTAAATAAAACCCCGGGCTATGGGCCATTTGACCTGGAATACACATTTTCACCCGCGCCACATTAATTTTTTATTAACAATATAAACATAGCTGATGTGGCTGGTTAGGTCATAGGGCAGGCATCGGGATTCGTTTACTAGTGTAAACGAAACACTTCCGGTGTTGTTGAGTGGCTAAAAATGTAGAACCACAGAGTGACTCAATGTGTAGAACAAAATGATACAAATCCTGCTGTACAAACCTTGAAATTTAACACCAGTTTCAGAAATGCAAATGTACTTTGCATACACTGCTGTATAGTCAATACTATGATCTGATTTATTGATTTATTTTTATGTTTCTTTTCTCTTTTTACAAGTATGTATGACCAGACCACACAGCATCTAATCATGTATTGCTTTTTATTTTAGATTGACTTGTCAAAGCTTTCACCAGAGGAGAAATGGAGGTTAGTTTCTACACGTTTTGCACTTTTTGAGTTACACATGAATGCTCTAGCGGCTACCGATGATCTTTGTCTAAACATTTGATTTCTCTCCACAGAGTGGAACATGCACAAATGCATGCCAAACACAGAGGCCACGAGGCTATGCATGCAGAAATGGTGTTGATCCTAATAGTTACGTTAGTCATTGCTCAGTTAGTTCTTGTCCAATGGAAACAAAGACATTCTAAATCATACAACGTAAGACGAGATTTAAATATACATTATAGAACATGCTGTACATCTAGAGACTGGCTTCTAAATTTATCTGTTCTGTTTTGTGTAGTTGGTGACCCTTTTTCAAATGTGGGTAGTACCACTCTACTTTACAACCAAACTTCACTGGTGGAGGTTCCTGACCACCTGGTTTATCTTTTCCACCATCACAGCATATGTGTCTTTTCGTGCCACCCGCAAGCCACTCGCCTGCACCACCCCAAGGTACAACCTACATTCCACTGAAGTCTGTGCTGCACAAATAAAATCAACACAGCTATTTATGATTCCTTAATCTTAGGTTGGTGTACAAGTGGTTCTTCCTCCTCTACAAGATAAGCTATGCCATTGGAATAGCTGGATACAGCGTTGTTATGTTTACACTCTTTGGCATAAATCTAATTTTCAGGTATGTGGACATTTTGTTTGTCATACTAAATATTTTGTTAATAAGAAAGAATTGAACAGTATAAAATACAGTATGTTTGGGAATTCAAACATTTTGAGCCACAGACTAAACGAAGGGCTCACTAATCTACAGTCCCTTATTTACTGAAATGGGCTGATTTAGGGACAGAGCAATGGCCAGACATGTCAAGCATATATATTCATATTTATTTTTACACAATACATTATGCACTATTTTTCCAGCATTTAATATGTTTGTCTTGTTTTCTTTTTTTTCCAGGATAAAACCAGAAGATGCAATGGACTTTGGCGTTTCACTCCTTTTCTATGGTTTGTACTATGGGGTCCTCGGAAGGGACTTTGCTGAAATGTGTGCAGATTTTATGGCATCAACTATAGGTGTAAGTAGTAGCAGTGTTTTTTTCTCCCCCCATCAGGACATTAAGTCACTATATTTAAATTAAATTAAACCTTGTTTGTTGTTTTCAGTATTACAGTGCCTCAGGAATGCCAACCAAGCACCTCTCTGATAACATCTGTGCTGTTTGCGGTCAGCCTATACTTGTGGATGTGAATGAGGAGGGCATTATTGAGAACACCTACAGACTGAGCTGCAATCATGTGTATGCTTCACTAATTAATATGACACAATACAATCACATAGTTTGATTTGCTCGTTTTGTGTTGTTACATTTGACTTAACTATATGTCCAGTTTCCATGAATTCTGCATAAGAGGATGGTGCATTGTGGGTAAGAAGCAGATGTGTCCGTACTGCAAAGAGAAGGTCGACCTGAAGAGGATGTTTAGCAATCCGTATCCTTCTTGGCACATGTGACATTGTGTGTTTTATGATCTGAAATGTGGTTCTTTTGCGACATTTGTATTTCTTAACCACCTTTTCAGTTGGGAAAGGCCACATGTCATGTATGGACAGCTTTTGGACTGGCTTCGGTACTTGGTGGCCTGGCAACCTGTGATCATTGGAGTAGTGCAAGGCATCAACTACATCCTGGGTCTGGAGTAAACCTCAAGATGTCAGAAATGGACTTAGAGATTATCCAAGGACATTGCACTGACTGTAGGCGCTAACAATGAATTACACATGTATAAAAGTGATTTCCCTTTTGTACATATTTATAGGCTCAACGTATTTGCATTTGTTTTCTTTTATTAATGAATCAATTTTGAAGACAACTTATTCACTGAAATATTGATAATTGATTTGTGATGTTTTATGGCCTAGAAAAGCAGCTCTGAAATGACCACAGTTGCTTTGGATAATTTATTAACTGATGTCTTAACTGTATAAAAATAAAATCCAATAATATGTAGTTGAAGGGTTACTCTGAGGTTTTCACACGCGCAACAAACTACACAGAAAAGGTCATGAGGCTACCACTTCCCCGGAATAAAAGGACACATGACTATTTATATCTGACTGGTAATGATGGAAAAAAAGTGAAATACAAAGGAGAAGTTTGTCAGTCATGCTCAGTATCTGTCGAGACTGTGACATAATGGGGTAACACCAGACGATTTATCATCAGTGCTCCTTCAATAAAGGAAACGTTATTTGTAACATGTCCGTTTTTTTCCCATTACCCTATGATTCTGGTTTGTGCCCTAGTTGAGTGATAATTTGAGCATAATCATTTTTACCCATTTCTTATATAAAGTTAATATAGAGTTACTATTGGTACATAATACTAAGCTCCCGGATCAAGAAAGTAGAAGAAAATAATATCCAGTGATTTTTAGGCATTCATATAACCCTAAATGAGGCCTCGTGTCTCACTTTGTCAGATGGTTGGCTTTGCATTTTAATCTAAACTCAACATTAAAGGCATATCTAGTCAAGTAGCCTACTCCGTATATGTATTAACAGTAAAAGAGCTTTGCTGGGAAGTGCCAAATAAAATCCTAAAACTAATAAAAAGTGTTGCATGTGTATTGAAAACCAGTCTCCCAGAGTAACCCATTAACTACTGGGCAGTATGTTCATGCACGGTTTAAACTGGTTGTGGGAAGGGAACAGGTACTGCGCACAATGTATGCCCAAGTCTTTCACACAGGTTTCATTACCAGACTTATCAGTGTGAAATGGGGCAGAACTGATTTATGTCAGTATTTCATTTATAAAACTGGTTAATAAATATCACAACGTTTCAGCATTTTTTATTGATGATTCATCATACAAACGTGAGTAACTGCATGGTACTACCATGAGTAGAGAATTAGTCAGCAAATATCTGTACGTGATGATATTGCCTTTTTCGACATGTTTAGACTTGTTTAAAGGAATTCCCCCACTTCATGCATGGCCTTTGAGTGGGAGTAGGGGGAAGTGTGTTTGTGTATATATAGTAGTTCCATGGGATATCAACTAGATAACGCCTGTAGTGACAATGAAGCCATCATACGCCTTTGCAGGTAATTGTTGTTGGAGAGATAGGTAACAAAATTACACACTGGCTTTAACATATTTTGTTTTCAGCCTTCTCTGCTTACTGCTGGCTGTTCATTGATGGATTTCCAGGTAAGTTTCTTATATTTAAAAAAATCTTTGTTTTAAAAAATATTTTAAGGATGATCTCTTTGCAGTAGTAGAGGATGACACGGACCACACACCGACCATTATTGGACCTGGGAGAGTTTACGTCACAACATTTCCAGGTAACATTTACAAAAAAAATGTGCCTAACAAGATGTTTGAGATGTCCTAAAAATATGTTTGCTTAGGAAAACATCTGATGCTTCAATGTGAGGCACTCGTAAACCAAAACGATGTTACACTTATCTATTGGCTTGTCGGTGGCAAGTTTCCAGAAGACACAACAAGCAGTGAACGAATTGTAGAGTTAGAAGAGTGAGTAACTGAATGAAATGCGTGTGTAGTGGGAATTTGCAGGTGTGTGCCTTGACTTCAGTAATGTACAATAATATCTCTATGTTCAAGATCCACCGGACTGGAAGGAGCGATCCTACAAAGAGGTCTATTTTTGAAGAAAGTCGTACAAGAGGATTTCAAGAGCAACTTTACTTGTGTTGTGACAAATTCTTTTGAAACAGCACACAAGGTCATCCAATTAAAAAAGATTACCCATTGTAATAAACACATGCACAAGCCAATACCTAGAACGGCTAGAAGTACATGAACCCAATCACCGGACATGTCAAACTCTGGAAATATATTTTTTTTTACTACATGCAATAATAAAGATGCTATATATGGTATACAGTGTATGTGTTTTCCCCCATATTTGCTTGTTGCTTAAACCAGTGGTTCCCAACCTCTTTTGTCTGACGTACCCTTTGGGCCTTTCATTTATACTCTACCCCCTGCCTCGATGGTTTTGTTGATTAGTTAGAGTGAATGACTAAAACTCCAATTTAAGATGCTAAACTCTCAAACCTTCGCTTTCCTTTGAACATAGTAATCAAAAATGCAATTCAGCTGTATCTTTATTTTTTATCTGAAATTATTCCAAGTACCCCCTGCTAAGCTCTCACGTACCCGTACCCCTGGTTGGGAAACACTGTCTCAAACTAATGAATATTTACATTACTAAAGGACGCTTCCTTGACTCCGACTTGTGCAACATAAGCTCCTCTAAACAGAGCGGCAAGTTTTTGGCCCGATCTGGACACAGATTTTCTGACATTCTCTTCTTGATAAGAGCCTCCACCTCTTCTGCAACAGATGTCCATTTGACCGTGGGATTGATGAATTGCTGGATGAGCTCAATGTTGCTTGGATTGGTCATACCAAATAAGAAACGTGTGAAAATGTCCAGCCGTCCATCTTCACAACGCAAACTTACCTCCAGTGCATTCTTGAACATGTCCGAGCTTTTCTTGTTTATGTTCAGCTTCCACATCCATTTGCCTTTTGGTGCCTCAATGATGGTCTTGTCCTCATTCAGAAATGAGAGAAACGCATACAGAGCGGCTACATATTCCTGCATGGTGGGGTGTATAAAGGCAAACATCTTCTCATCCACAAACAGCAGTGGTCTAACAAAGAACAACATGCTCAGGCCACTGTAAGTTGCCGCCTCCTCTTCATCCACTGGTTCTACCTTTTTTTCTTCTGGATAGTTTATGCACACAAAGTACTCGCCTTTTTCCAGCATGGTGAAAGCACGTTTCCCAAGTGACATGATAAATTCTAGCTTGTCTACGGCAACCTTTCGGCCCTTGCGGTGATCGTGCAGGAGTGCTAAGAACAGCCTTGTGTACATGTGGGTGATACCTTTTGGTAGTTCCGCCTCTGGGCCCTGCTGGTTGAATTTGCTTTGACACTCATCAGACAATAGTGAGCAGAACAAAGGCAGGTGGCACATGATTTCCAAGGTTCTGGAAGACTTGACATATGCAATGACACGATCAGCTTGACATGGATCTCTAAACCTCTTCTTGAAGTACTCCTCTTTTGCCTCGTCTTTGAAGCCAAGTATCTCATACACAAGGCGCTTTGTGTCACTGTGAATGAAGGACTTCGTCGTTGGTCGGGAAGTTATCAAAAAGTAGCCATGTCTTAGTACTGCGTTTCTGAGGATGCTTGTAATAATAACATTCAGTTTAGCAGGCGTCTCGATGTCAAAAACGTACGGTAAGTTTTTAAAGTCAATATCCTCAATGATTTCTTCAATATCATCAAAGATGTACAAGACGTTGCGTTTTTTGCCACTGAGCTGATCTATATTAAGCCTTTTGCTTTCAGGGTAAAAATGATATAAAATATCTAAAAATGAAATGTCAGAATCTCCAAATGCTCGCTTCAGCTCTTTGATGGGTAACACGAACATTAGGTTAATATGGTCAAGCTTTTGAGCACTCCACTCATGGATACATTTCTGGATGAACATGGACTTCCCAGATCCTGCAATTCCACGTAACAATATCTTCTGTTCTATGTTTGTCTCGAAGAATTCTGTACTGATTATGTCCTCAATACAAACATTTTTACCGTTATTTTGGCTTTCAGTCTGTGGTTTCTCTATCGACATCACCTCGTGTTCAACATTGGGACCATTGTTGCGCGACGACACAATGTGGAGATCTGTGTAGAGTTCGGCCAAAGGTCTTTTCTCTCCTCCTGGACCCTCGAAGACTCCATACATCTTCTTCAACCTCTCCTTTAATTCATACTGCACTTCATCTGTAAAATAAAACATATGCTCCGTTCTTTTGTTGTGGTAATAACACAAGATGGGAGTGTGAATAATGACACATGGTCCTAACTACACTTTTCCAACACTAGCTGGTTCATTTTAAGTTATTTCAGAGGTTCTTGTGTAAATCCAACACCAGCTCGTACCGTGTTGCATTTCTGAGTCAGTTCTTTCAAATGAGAATATGTAAATGCAAAGCCGAGAGTTTTGTTTAATTTAGTGCTTCAGACAGTGAAAGAACATTACCCTGATAGCCTTTTAAGCGAGTGATACCTGGGCGTTTGTTAATGTTTTATAACAATAATAATAATAATAATAATAATAATAATAATACATTTTAGTTATAACTCACTTTACATTGAAAGCACATCTGAAAGTGCTACAAAGAATACATAAAAACATGCAAATCATCAACAGCAGGGTAGTAAAAGTCCATTTTGACATTGAAGTCGCATGAATCTATCGAGGGTATGCACGTACATGGAACTCTGGACAGAATGGGGACAATAACACATTTATTTTTTGTTTTTTTTTCAACTTACTTTGAATTTCTAAATCCTCAAGAACATTAACCAGCCTCTTCTGGTCTATTTCCTGCAGCACGGTTTTGGTAATTTGCAGGGACACACGTAGGCTGTAACACTCAAGCATCCGGTCCACAATGTCCACAATATCCTTGGTTTGAAGAGAGTCCCTGAAGGATTGTGGGTAACGATGCCACAAGTACCCATGGAATGACTCCAGACCTGCGGGTCTCAGCTCCTGCAGGACTTTACAAATGGCCTGATTCAAAAGAGAGAGATTAGACAATATTAGTCTATATTAGTCTAATAATTTGCAGAGTTGCATTTACTCATGTACTTCGTGATGTAATAACTACTTCTTGAGAGTAGTTTTAAAACTTTTCACTTCTATTTCAGTAATATTAGTTTGAAGTAGCACTGAATAAATCTGTAAATGAGAACAGCTTGATATTCACATGTTAGTTGAAAGTAATATGTATTCCTGTTCATCTTACAAATTATTTATTTAGTATTCAGACTTGTTATGGTGTATTATTTTGATATATTTTAATTTTAGGTCGTGCCTGTTCTATAAGCTACATGAACAGTGAGACAAATCTTACTTTTACACTTGAAAAATGAGTTGGATCATTACTTTTTTTCTTCTACTTCAGTAAAACTATTCTAACGTTTCTCTTACTTGGAGAAAATATTTTGGCGACTCCACCCAACTCTGATAATCCGAATTGTGAAAAACTCACCTTAAAAACAAATTGTATTGTAAGATGAGGCGGCGGGATTTCATTGAGGTTTTCCTTCAACTCTGGTAGAGTATCATCATCGCGCAAAACATCCTCCGTCTCAACTCTGAGTAAAACATAAAATGTATGTAGGTAGTAAAGCATAAATACATCTATAACAAGCTTCGGTTCACATACTTTGTTCTTATTTCACAGTCATCACTGTCCACAGTGTAACAGGTGGAAAAAGAGTCTGTTCTTTCCAGATGAAGCCTGCAACCAAACAAATTTGTTCTAGCCAGACAGATGACTTAAATGTGATAATATGTGCGTAATCATACTTTGTACAAAATCGATCCTCTTCAGATAAATTAACAGAACTACCAATGCCTTCACTTCTCATCGATGTGTAACTTTCAGCTGGAGAGTTTGGCCGCTCAATGTAAAGCCTTGAAGAGAAAAAAAAAATACATATACACAATGTATTTATATAGTAAAACTTACAGATTTATTACAGCCTTAAGTTAAAAATATACATTAACAGATTGATTATGTATTTGAACTAAAATGTATTTGTATAGGACAGGGTATTACAGTGCGCCTGTTTCCATAGGACTTGGCCCCAAATCCAGAGAAGGTCTTCTTGGTGGGATGTAGTACAGGTCTTCATCCTCATCCTCCTCCTCCTCAACAGGCTCCGCACTGACAGAGGCATCTTCATTCAGAAAACTGCCCGAAGGTGAGGGCACGGTCATATCAATTTCCGAGTCTTCCATTATTTCTTATACTCGGATCACAAATTCTGAGCCAAAATGTGAGGCAGCATATTTCGATGCACGTGTCACCACCTAGAGGAGTACAACAACATTACAGCTCATGAAGCGTCGCCAAACGCCCACTGATTCCTGTATAGATCATAGAGCAGGGGTGCCCAAAGTGGGGCCCGCGGGTCAGATTCGGCCCTCGAGATGGTGCTTAGATTTGTAGTTATTTATTATTAAGTAGTTATTTCAATTAATTTGTGACTGAATAGACTGTCAGATGAACCTAAGAAAGACAAAACAGCATGTCCTACTCAAAAGCACTGTAGTTAAAGGATATAAAAAACATAGACCTGTTTAAATTTGGTCTTTACATGTGAAACAATATTGCATTTGGCCCTTTGCCAGCTAATTCGGCCCTTGTTGCCTAGTTTGGCCCTCCGTGGAAAAAAGTTAGGGCACCCCTGTCATAGAGATAAACATTTCATTATAGATCCTACTAAATATTTTCACGTTTTTGTCAATTTGCCTATTTTTAGCTAGTTCGAGCATGACTAATGTTAAGAAGAAAGGTATAAATGTTAAAAAAAAAAAAAAAGAAATGTAACTACGAGCCAAATGAAGGCCAACTTGGTAAGTAGGTTTTGTAGAATTAGCGATTTAGTATCACAATGGTCTGGAACCGATGTGTGTTTCTCACGATTGCTTATAAAATAATAAAACTAGTAGCATTACCGTGACAAGACCGAAACTTATTTGTTCCTCGTTCCTACCAACCAGGAAGTGTCAAAGTTGCGTTGGGGTTTCTACGTCGCTTGAAAAGAAAATACAAACATAACATACTGCCCTCTACAGGTAGGATATATATCGTAGTATAAAACGCAGGCTAGCTAAAAAAGCAAGTTTCTCTGCTGCTCTTCATGGAATAATAGAAGCTGCTCATTTTATAATACCTCCATGTGCTCATTTAGTAAGTTTAACTCATTTGTCTCGTTTTCCAAGACTCATGTTTGTGCTGCTCTGAATGCTGTATCAGTGTTGGGTAAGTTACTTTAAAATTGTAATATATGTCTATATTACTAAATACTACTAGTTACAGCTTTAAAAACGTACTATATGTTTGTATTACTTGTATTACATATTTATTACTGTCGAAAAAATGTAAGTGAGTTACCCTACTTTGAGTTACTTTAGAATATAAACTGAAAATAGTGAGAATATTGCCACAGAGCAAAAGTGTATAGTCAAAGATGTCCTTTTCCTCAGCCGTACATCATTCTCTCCTGTTTTGTTTTGATGAAGTTAGCTACACAAGCCTCTTTCTAACCAGTCTCCAACCAACTTGATTTGGTGCTGCATCTTATTTGGGGGGAGTTGCACATCTAAGTTACCTAAACTGTAATGACTAATATATTACTGTATTTTGTTTTAAGTAATATTATATTCCTCAGTTACTGAAAAAAAATAAAAATATATATATATATAACTAGTAGTTACTTTTGTAATACGTTACCCAACACTGACTGTAGCACATTTTTCCATAAACAGGCAAGAGTAGTGGTTTCCAAGTTTTCCAAGGGTTAGCCGAGGTAGGCAATAATTGAAATCAATCAATCAATCAATTTATTTTTGTAACGCCCAATATCATAACAGAAGTCATCTCAAAGGTCGGTATGGACAAAAACAAATCAATATCAGACTCAAGAATGATCAAAAATAAGTCGCACACGAATGAAATGTCACACACGAATGAAATGTCTCGACCAGATGTAATGTCCCGTGAATAAGTAAATCACTTAGAGTTACAAGCTTAGAGTATCCCCCATCCTTAGACCTTCCTCTGCGGCGAGGAAAAACCCCAAAAAACCAAGAACCACATGGTAAAAAAAATTGAGGA